>JANRGW010028897.1:38686-55994 GCA_024733675.1 Psilopsiagon aymara
CCACAAGTGAAAAACACAGTGCTGCACCAGCTACCAAGAAGGGGAAAAATGACTGCTACTGCTGAACCCAGGACAGTCTCATAATTACATTTCACTGAGAGGGCATAGATGGGATGCTACTGCTACTAGAACTGCTTCTCAGGGGCTCATAACCTCCAGGTGCAAGAAAGAGCAATTTTAAGCCTAATTTGTTACCTATGCCACACCAGTATTATCTTGGCCTAGGGCTGTGAGTCTGTTTCATGAAAAGATTAATTTGAGTGTGATCCCTCTAACTCTTCAGATCCTGAGTTCACTGCATTGGAGAATTAGAACTTTTATATCAGAATAAATCTTTACTTGAAGAGGAAAAACATTTTCCAGATCTAGGAAATCAAGGTAAGAACTCTTCATTCTTTGTTAATATTTAAAAAAATTATTCAGTATGACCTAAATTACTGTCTGGGTCAAGTTATTTTGCACAGAAGCTCTCCAGCTGTACATGGCTAATGCTTTTTAAATACAGCTGCTTTTGAAGCTATTGAATCTCAATTGACTATGACTCTGGAGATGTTCCTTTTCCAAGTTACACAGTTCTAATGCTTCATTTTTATTTAGAAAAGGAAATTGGAGACAAGTATGGCAATAAAAGGAGTTAATGAAAATTTTGATTAAAAATATCTATAACCTGGAGATGCAGCCATTTTGAAATTAAGGCAAGCATGAGACCTGACAAGATAATGGGGATAGATGATTCTCACCGCATACACAACAGGAGACAAGTATGATGAGGTAGATACTAGTAATACTTAAGTATGTTTTGTAGCATGTTTGCTTTCCTTTCTAAGTTTGTAAAATCATCACAGGTTATGCTGCAAAACAGTAACCAAGTTCAGACTGCCCTTTATGGGTCAGAAGGAGCATTAGGCAACTAACTGTTTATGAGTTTGTTTCTTTAGCCTGTATTTATCCATTGTAGTAGGTGATTATTGTATTAACTTCTCAAATTATTTTGAAGGGCTGTTAAGGAGAAGCAAAAAGTAAAAAATATTGGGATTTCCCAGAAAATATTTCTCTTGGGGATGCTCTGCAGAGATTCACGTTCTTAGAAATAGCAAGAAAGTTTCACTCTAGAAGAAGTGGTTCAATTGGCTAGTAGTTTCATAGACTCATCGAACAGTTTGGGTTGGAAGGGATCTTCAAATGTCATCTAGTCCAACCCCCTGCAATCTTCAACTACACCAGGGACATCTGCAACTAGATTAAATTGCAGAACCACATCCAGCGTGGCCTTGAATGTCTCCAGGAGTGGTGCATCTACCAACCTCTCTGGGCAACATCTTCCAGTATTTTACCACCCTCATTGAAAAATATTTCTTCCTCACATCCAGCCTGAATCTCCCCTTTTTTAGTTTAAAACTGTTACCCCTTGCCCTGCTAAAAAGTCTCTCCCCATCTTTCTTATAGGCCCCTTTTAAGAACTGAAAGGCTGCAATAAGATCTCCCCAGAGCCTTCTCCAGGCTGAACAACCCCAAATCTCTCAGCCTTTTCTTGTAAGAGAGATGCTCCACCCCTCTGATCATTTTCATGGCCCTCCTCTGGATCCTTTCCAACAGGTTCATGTCTTTTCTGTGCTGGGGACTCCAGAGCTGGATGCAGTTCTTCGGGTGAGGTCTCACCAGAGTGGAGTAAAGGGGCAGAATAACCTCCCTCTGCCTGCTGGATGCAGCCCAAGATACGATTGGCATTTTGGGTGCACATTTCTGGCTCAAATCCAATATTTCATCCACCAGTACCCTCCAGTCTTCTTCTCTTGGGTACTTTCAATCCTTTCATCTCCCAGCCTGTATTGATGAAGGGGGTTGGCCCAACCCAGGTGAAGGACCCTGCACTTACCTTTGTTGAACCTCATGAGGTTTGCATGGGCCCACCTTTTGAGCCTATCCATGTCTCTCTGCATAGCTTCTGATCCCTCAGGCTTGTCAACTGCACTACTCAGCTTGGTATCACATGCACATCTGCTGATAGCACACTCAACCCTGCTGTCTATGTGGTTGATGAAGATATCAAACAGTACTGGCCCTTGAGAGATGCCACCTGACACTTGTATCCATCCAGACATTGAGCCGTTGACTGCTACCCTCTTTATGAGACCATCCAGCCAATTCCTCATCCGTGAAATGGTCCACCTATCAAATCTATATCTCTCCAGTTTAGATAGAAAGATGTTGTGGGGGACTGGGTTAAAGGCTTTACAGAAGTCCAGGTAGACAGCATCTGTAACCCTTCCTTTTTCCACTGGTGTAGTAACTCCATCATAGAAGGCTACTAGTTTGGTCAGGCAGGATTTGCCTTTGGCAAAGCCATACTGGCTGTCTCAAATCACCTCTGTTACCTCCATATGCTTTAGCATAGCTCCTAGAAGGATCTGTTCCATGATTTTCCCAGTCACAGAGGTAAGGCTAACAGGTTGGTAGTTCCCAGGGTTATCCTTTCTACACTTTAAAGATATTGTGTGATATTACCCTTTTTCCAGTCACCACGGACCTTGCCTGACTGCCATGGCTTTTCAGCTATCATGGAAAATGGCTTGGCAATTGCATCAGCCAATTCCCTCAGGACTCTGGGTTGGATCTCATCAGGACCTGTAGACTTATGTATATTCAGGTTCCTCAAATGGTCACAAACCTGATCTTCACTTACAGTTAGAGGGACTTTGCTCCCCCGGTTCCCACCTTGCAGTTCATCCACTTGAGAGGTGTGGGGAGGAAGCCTGCCAGTGAAGACTGAGGCAAAAAAGTTGTTGAGCATCTTGACCTTCTCCTTGTCCGTTGCCAGTTTACCAGTCTTGCTCATCGGGGGGGACATTTTCTTTTACCTTCCTCTTCTGGTTGACATGCCTATAAAAGCCTTTCTTGTTATTCTTTGCACCTTTTGCCAATTTTGGCTCCAGATTCACCTTGGCTTTTCTGACCCCATCTCTGCACAATCAGGCAGCATCCTTATACTCTTCCCAGTATATGTGTCCTTGCTTCCACTTCCTTCTTGTACATTTCCTTCTTGCCCTTTAGTTCAACCATCAGATCTTGACTCAGCTGTGATGGCCTTTTGTCTTTTTTACTCTTTCTTACACCTGGGGATCACAAGATCTTGTGCCCTGTGGAAAGCACCCTTAAAGATCTGCCAGCTCTGCTCTGCTCCCTCATCCCTGAGGGCAGCTTCCCAGGGAGTCCTATTGAGTAACACTTTAAAAAGCTGGAAGTTGGCTTTCCTAAAATTCAGGGTTCTGACTGTACTCTTTGCCTGTTTTACCACCCTCAGGACTAAGAACTCCACAAGCACTTGATTACTGCAGCCCAGGCTGCCTCCAGACTTGATCTCACTAATTAGCTCACTTGCATTGGTGACCATCAGGTCTAGTATCTCATACTCCCTGGTAGAGCTGTCTATTACCTGGCTTAGCAAGTGATCCTCAATGCACTCCAGGAGTCTCTTGGATTGCCTATAGCTCGCTGTGCTACTTTTCCAGTAGATGTCAGGGTAGTTGAAGTTGCCTAGCAGGACAAGAGCCTCCGACTACGATGACTTCTGTAGCTGGAATAAGAAGACTTCATCAATAAGTCTTGCCCTGATTGGGTGTCCTGTGGTAGACACCAATCAGTTTCCTTTGTTGCCTTTGTCCCTGATCCTTACCAAAAGCTTTTGACCTTCTCGTGGCTATTCTTCAGAAACAACTCTTTGCACTCTATCTCTCTATTGAGGTAGAGGACAACCCTTCTACCTTCCTTGCCTATTTCTTCTGAGCAGCCTGTAGCCATCAGTAGCCACACTCCAGTCATGGGATCTGTTCCAAAAAGCTTCAGTAACGGCCACCAGGTCATTGCTTTCTAGCTTCACAGTGGCTTGAGTTTAACTCACCTGAGAGCCTTCTACCTAACTTAGGAAATGTGTATTGTCTTGCATACCTATTTTAAAACCCTTCATCCGTATCTAGTAAATTAATACTTCTGCTCAGGATTGGGAATTTTTTTTCTTCATTTAACTAATATGAGGGGTCCCAAGTTTGTTATCCAGGTCTTTCAGGTGGAAAACCCTCCCTACATTCCTCTGCCAGCACTGCCAACGAGCCAGCTCATATAAACTAACACAGGCCTGAGTCAATCTCTCAGAGAAGTGTGTGTATTCTTTTCTCAATTATTCAAGAGCCAGCAGCATATCTTATTTTCACTTCTGGCAGCTTCTTAGAGGGTAACTCCTTCACACCCCCAGCCTGCAGTGTTAGCAAATGCAAAACAAGAAAGAAACTTAAAGGAGCTTTTTTTTTATTTTGGTGGAAAAACACCAAACCCTGACAGTTCTGAGAAGACGCTGTTAGCTTTTTCCTGTGCTTGCAGATCTGTAGTGTCTGGGATTGTACCCAATGCTCTGGTACGAACATCTTGACCCGAGTCCTTCTAATCTCTTAGGGTGATCCATATGCATCAGAAGAGGTAATGAAAGACTTATCTGCAGCATGTGTATATCAAGATAGGGTAAAGTAAGGAATTTCCTAATAGGTAATGTCACTGTCCAACAGTAAAGTCTCAGAAATACTATTCCATACATCTGAAACTACAAATATTATTGCAGAAAATTCTCCAAACCTGGATAACTGTGGAAATTACTGTTTAAGTTTAGATAAGACTTTGATGGCAAGGATTATACATACACAGCCTCTACTGAATACACATTTCTGTCTGAAAAATCAACCTTAGTTTTATTTTTGCTATCACACACATTATTTTTTTTTTTCTCTTTGCTCCTTCATATCTAGAGTTTGTTCATGGATTTTATTTTTTTTTTTCCAAATGAAAATAACATTTTACTAAATAATTTCCAGTTTCCTAAGGATTCCTATTCCTAGATGAAGTCAGTTACACTGGACATGTTACATTATAAATGGCAGTGCTTTGACAAGAAATGAAATTAGGGTCAAATAGGTATGTTTAAATTCCCACATGCACATATATGTATGTATTAATAGTATTTACATGGAAGTATAAACAAATTTACATATACACATTTAATCTGAACCTGCAAGTGCAATGCAAACAATAGATCAAAATTCCCCATGAAAATATACAATGGAGTGTAAAAAAATAAGCACAACCTAAAAAAACCCCCTGCTACTTTAATTATTATATAAGACATAAATTGGGATTTAGATTATGCTCTACACATTGATGCAAGATAGTCTGAACCTAAAGTCTGTAAGATTTAATTTTCTGTTGCTATTAATGAATTTTATAACAGCAGCTGCCCCCTGCGGCTTGGTATAAAAAGAAGTGTGTATACCTAGCACAACATTTGCAGACCTCCCCAGTTTTGTGTTTTTAATGTGATGAAAAATTGTACGAGTAACAAAGGAAAATGTCATGGTAACTAAAACATTTCCTATACATGTATTTTAGACTGAAGTTAAATCAAAGGTCTTCAAAGAATTACTAGGGTTCTTTCTAGGAGGTTATTGACAAATATGTAGTTTGTCTTCTGAGTTTGTGCCTCTTTCACAGATTGGTGTATTTGTGATCCCACAGGCAGGAATAAGTGTCTGTAATTCATTTCTCCTTGTTAACTAGTGTGCTTTTGTGTGTAGGATGATTGACAGCAAACTCGGCTTAGTCCCAACGGATGAGCTTGTTAGCAAAACCCTAGCATCCTATCTCTAATAAAGCATATCAGCAGTACATTTTGTCCTATCTATTAGCCTCTCTGTTTCTTTTTTGTGAAAAGCTGAGTGTCCCTTTGAAGCAATGACAAATAAACCCCTGAACTGAAGTGCTAGGCTGCCTTATGGACAGCTGGATAGTAAATGTCACACCGTGTATAGAATGCCTATTATCAGAGTGAGCCATTTGTTCCATTCCTTTCAGTATCTTAATGTAATACAAAATTGCTAAATCAAGCCCCATGTCTGTGACAGAACATAATTAATGAGAAAGCAGGAGCCAATTCAACACTCTTTATTGGGACCTAATTGGCTCAGGCAACAGAGTTGTCACTCAACAAGAGACTTCCTTTAAAGCAATTTTGTTCTTGGTTGTATTACAGAGCCTATTAAATTGTCCCCTCCTTGATCACACAAAGAAGTATCTGCATGCAATAATTAGCTTTTCCAAGGGGATTTTTTTTTAACTCTTTCAATAATAGTACATTTTCAAGCACTGCTGGAGGAAACAGACAGCACAGGGAGATGTGCAGCCTGTGGACTGAATAATTGTAATAAATGCATTTTGGGAAAGCCTATGTGCAGCATATCAAAGCTACCACGAGTACATGATGTGGTGGCCTGACTTCAGAGAAGGTTGCAGGTCAAGCTGGGCATCTAATATTTGCACTCTGTGCAAACTGTTCAGCTAAAGTGGCAAGTGGAAGTGTAGAGGTATGGATTGTTTAAAAGAGTGCACTGCTTCTGACATAATATTAAGCCACCACGAGGAATGAGAGGCCCTGTTTCCTAGGGTTGGTATTTGGTTCTTAACGATACTAGACTGAGCAGCTGCTCATTTTGAGTAGGAATCAAAACCTAGGAATCTTTCGTTCCTGTAAATGCCCCTCAGAGTTTCACGGACTGTGCGTTTTTTTTTAATCAGTAGGTTGTTACGGCAGAGTAAATTGGTGAGGGAGCTCTGTAAGCATTAATGCAGAATTGTTTTTTTCCCACCCAAAGACTGAATATCATGCTTTGGAGTTAAACAGTACTTAAATTGACTAGAACCTGCTTTTGTAACCTTCAAAAGCATAACTCTCCACCACTAAATAAAAGACAACTTATCAAAACCAAAATACATCATGTCTTGAAGTCCAGTGATTTAACCACCATCAAAAAGGTTCAGATGTGTTCACATATGTCTGTAGCTTGCAATACATAACTTATTTTTCAGCAGATTTCAGCTGTAGATATTAAGCCTCATAAGGACCCATTTGGAAGCAACACAAAAAATATGAGAGGGTCCTGAAACAGTTGAATATCTCTGTGTTTAGAAAGACTTATTGTAAGTTGAACATTTCCTGCTCAGTCTAGAATTAAAGCTAGTATTGCAATGAAAGACTTGGCCTACATGTTTCTCAAAATTTTGAACAATCCTCTCTGTTACCATTTTCTGATATTTGTATATGACTCGCAACTCATTCCACCTGTTGAAAATAATTTGGGAAATACAATGATACAAAACATCATGCAATCTATCTGTCTGTCTATTATTAACTGACATTTAATATTGGTACATTAGTTTTTACTTTTTGAGAGTCCTAAGTGAAAGAAAACAATATATTTGGTGCTTAACAGTCAGAAGATCTTAGTACTTCTTCTTATGTCTCCCAAAGGCTAGAATGAAGTCACTAATCATATGGATAATTGTGTGCTATATTATTATTTTCTTCAGGGTAAAAACTCCAGGGATTTCAAAGGGAATGATGAAAACAGAATTGAGAGAATGCAGAATATTTTCTCCCTCCCCACCCCTCTCCAAAGAAATACATGTTTAATGAGTCTTTGCATATGCTGTCTCTGCAGTTTTATTAAGTTATTATGATGAACACATTTTGATTTGTACATTTTAAATAGCTTTTTTAGTGGTACAAGTTCATTGACATCAGCTCTAATATGCATGCAAATTAAAGCATTTCTAATATCCACCACTTTGAGGAGTAAGCTAGAAGAGAATACGCAAATATTTTACAGAAAACATTTTCTGGTTTTTTTTTTTAGATTTAAGAAAGTGCAAGACAAAATCCTAAATGCAAATGTTAATCAACACTGTCCTTTCCCAGGTGACTTACGAAGAGTAGGAAAGCATATATTCTGAGCACAGTTTTATAAGCTTATTCTAGTAACAAGTGAAAATGATTAAAAAACCTACATAATCTAATTTTCTTTCATTAGCAATTTACAATCAATATTATAAAAATAAATTGTGTATTATGATTAACTCTATACAACCTAGAATACTAAAGGCCAGCGAAGGATTTTAAAAAGTATACTATATTCATCTGCTGAGATTTCTGATGAGTCAAATTAGAATGTTAAAATAATAAACATTTAAACTGAAATATTGCACAGACTTTTAATAAACAAATATTATGTGGTAAAACAGCCATGGAGAAGTTATTTTGGGAAGACATTCAAAACAGCATTTATTTAAATGTTTTATCAAATAAAAAGGCTCTCTGATATTCATTTTTCATCCAAAAAAATATTTGAGCTCCTAAGTGAATTGCCAAGCTTCTGTAGTTTTGGCCATCGTAACGGTATAACATGAGTTAGATGCCATGCTGTTTGAATCCAACACAAGACCAAAAGGCTGTTTCTCTTGTTTCAGAAAACCTTGGGTCAGATATTCATAACAGCCTCCTGACAACACATAGCCAGAAGTTATATATCCCTACATGTCTGTACTTGGAAAGTCACTGTCACTGGCGACATAAAAGTAAGGCCTAATCAAAAGAGAAATATGACATCACTTGGTTGTCATTGCAAACGGAATTAGAAGTGTGATTCCAGGACTAGTGATCATTAATAATACAGTAACTACAAAAAAGACAATCCATATTAGTTATGCATTGTGTCTCTATTGAATATATAAGGACAAGATCTTGCATCTAAATTAGCTGACAGTGGTTAGCAATAAGATGGGAATAAGACACCAGGTTTTGTGTATTATACAAACAAAGTTATTATGATGCATAAAGAACATTGTTTAGATCTGTAAGTTTCTCCTTCTTACATATGCAAGGACCTCGAACAGATGTCTCAGTAAGGGCTGGTTCACATACTGGCTTTGAACTGTTTTCTTGTTTTGATAAACAAAACATTGTTATTATTAGTAAATCTGGCAAAAAAGTCTGAGTCAGGACAGAAAACCTTCCATCATCTTTTCTGTCTAGTATTATCCTGTAACACCCCACAATTTTATCCTATGAAAATGATGACAAATTCTTCAGCATAAAATTTTCCAGAATATTATGAAAATGACACCTTTTTCATGTAAATGCTGTCTGCTTTCTTCATCTTGTATAAAAATGTACTATGTGCTCTAATAGCTTGGTCCCCAGTGGCCTAATTTTACACAGGTCATTGTATTTCAGAAATGAAAATATTGAATGCTCTAAGCAGTCTTGGATTTCTAGGCACTGGCTCTGAGGGAGTCTGCAACCTCTGAATCTGTCATGTAACCAGACTTTTCTTCAGCACAAAGTATGATTAAAAGTAATAACACATGTCATACCACTGTGGCAATGCCAACACAGAGGATGCGTTTCTACAGAACAGATGGTACTTGCAATGCTAAGAAGTCTATTCTCTTCATTTTACCTCATTGTTGCTTAGCTTCTGTGCTTCTGTGCCTTCTCACACACGTCACACATTTGAAAGTGTGCACAATGTCCTCTTTCTAAAGGGCATGAGCATATGAACTCATATAAACAAGACTGGAATGCAGATTAATTTATCTAGAGCATAATTCAAGAGACTTAAAAACAAATAATAGTATAGTAGCAGAGAATTGCATAGCTATTATTTTAGAAACTGAGGCATTGGTCATTTTGAAAAGCTAGGAAAGGTAATATTCATGTAAGACGTAACAGGGATCAGGTCACCTCCTGTGTTACAGATACTAGTGTGAAATACAACAGCTTCAGGAAGTGCTGAGTAAACTACATGATAATTTAAGACTGAACTTTATAAAGAATAATTTAAAATACAAAAGAAGGTGAGGCAGGCAAAATTCCAGCTGACCTTGACCCAAAATTGATGCTTTTGTAAAAAATCATGGGACACTTGATGACTGTAACAGTTTTCTAAATATCATTCACATGTTGGCACATCTAGTATTTCAGTAACTAACAGTAAGATACCAAGGTAAAAAGTCACATTTATAAAGAACCAGAGGAACAAGTACCTTATATGATCAATATATATTGAAGGTCTTGAGTTTTCAATACAGGTCTGTAAAACCTCTAAATTCACATTTATGCAGATTTTGCTGATAACAAATTGAGGAAGAAAGGCTTCCAAGTGTACAGAAGGAAGAAAGTTCTGCCTGTTACTGTTCTGGCCTACAACTCAGAGGTTTATGTCCTGCTTCAACAGATACCGTTCTGCCTGTTTGTTTCATCTGCTGCATGAGAAGTGAGGTTCAGGACATGGATGTAGTACCAAGAAGCAGGGAGAGTTAGAACTACTTTATTGAGTAAGCAGGAGTGATCTGCTGTGTACACAACAAACCTAGTTTACTAAGGAATGAGTCCATATGTAGTGTCATAATGAAAATGTGATTTCATTTTTGATTAACAAGAGGATGAGTAATGGCACTGTGTGCCATTTTACACATGCTTTTGGCAGCCTGAAAATGACACAAATGCTCTGAAAGTTAGGCAAAATTAACTGCCATTGTCTATCCACATACTACCTGAAAAATTCTGACAGCCCGCTCAATTCTCTTCCATGGCTGCTATGGCGTCCTCTGTACAGAGATATTTAATATTCAGCATGAATAAAGACTTGGAAAAATGCTAGCATATGTAGCATTTATATTTTAATATCATCTTCAGCATTCTGCTTATTTTTTTCCACAATCATTCTTTTCTGCAACCAATCTAGTATAAAAGGACCTGTTATAATAAATTGGTCAGACTGTTACATGTCTGCCTATCTTGGTGGCTAGACTGAGAAGCTTGCTAATTGCATGGTATGTCATGGATTTCACAATGGCTGGTACAGCATAGTGACTCACAAATTATAATTTCCTTATCTTCATTTCTGCTAATTAACTTTGTTTTCTTTCTCTCTGATTCATATTCTCAGGAAGAAAACAAGAAAACTTTTTGTAAATTTGTCTTCACTGGGTTATGTCTGAAATGTAGGTAGGACACAAATAGTGAAGAAAAAATAAATTATTCTGCCCTTCGTTATCTACTCAAGGGATCTCCAGAGTAGTGAACTTCGCTGCCGTAGACAAGCCATACTGACAAAATATGTAGCAATTTGCATGAATATTTCACTGAAAAAGAACAGCTTTTCTGTGTTAACCAATGATTAATTGTTCAAAGCTAGAGATCTGTAGTCCTTGGAATTTTTCAAAGTTTTTTTTAAAGCATCAGGAATCCTGCAGGCATACTGCAGTTTATTGTACCATTGAAACTTATATTACAGGTTATGACCCCTGTAAATAGAAGTCGCTTTGTTATGTCCACTCTGCATTGTCTTTCTTACTGTGACAATCTAACCAGACTATGCTGGGATCTGTTGGCAAATGCAATGCATTACTGATGATCCTTTTCTGTTAGACCTTTCCTGGCAGTCCAGGAAATAAAAGATGATTAGGAAGAACATGAACAAAACTCTTTCAAAAGCTGACACAGGCGTTGACTATAGGTTAAAATTCTTCACAGCTCATCAGTGGAGGAACAAAATGACTTTAGCACTGTACTTCTTTAAGACCTTTGGGTACACATTTCATTTTGGCTAGGAAGTCTATGTGAAATATATTTTAGCATCTCCACAGTTTTTAAAATAACTATGTAAACAGTTCACCCCCAGACAACACATAAGGCTTTATTTGGGGGAAAGAATTTGTATGATAAAGCTGACAGCCACTCTTTATTCAGGATAGATGTAGCAAGCTGTTACTACTTCTTTTTTGAAAAAGAAACATTAAAAAATGATACCTCACTTAAGTATAAGGCTACTTAGACACTAAAGTGTAAGGAGTTTAATTTTTCTGGTAAGAATGATAAGTGGATGTGGGTCTATCTGTGTACTTAGGAAAAGACAAAGTCTGAGAAACAGTCAAAATGCAATAGAGGCATAAAAGTAAAATGCCCCTGTAGCAAAAGAGAGTGAAAATGTCTCAACGACAGGAATCATGGGAAAATGCTGAGAAATGTGAGGAGACAAATTGTCTCCAGATACTTGATTCCTGCTGTGTTCATAGAAAGAAGATTTTGAAACTTCTTTGTAAATGAACAAACTCTATCAGATGATTTTTCTCCTCTAATGGAAATAGTTCAAAGCATTCTGACTTCTTATGACTTAAAATCAAAAGGAGGTAATTGCTATTAGGTTCTCTATTGCTATTTCAGAAAAGCCATATATGAAACTGTTTAGTGAAAACAGCTTGCAGACAGAGCCTCAGCTAATCTGACTTATTTAAATATTTAAAAAAGAATTTACATGATAAGTCTCTGAAAATTTCAAGGCTCACTATATACTATTTGTGCATGCAGATTTGATAAAGTGTATGTAAAATCCCAGGCTAAACCCCCAAATAGTTACTAGGCTTTGTGGATTTAGGAGCCATTGTGAGAATGATTCACATACTGCAAAGGAAAGTGATAGAAAATAGTATTTAGTATAATTTCTGACTAATTATTGGGAAAAAAACTCTGATGATATATTTTTAAAAGGTTTCAGCTGCCACTTCTCAGCTAAAGAGGAAATCTAAGAAACAAATTCAGTTGCAGAAACCAAATAAAAAATCTTCAGTCACAACAATAATTTGAGTTGTATGGAAATGTGATGCCTACACAGTTACTATGCTATATGCAGATAAACATTTCATTATTCTGAATATACAATCAGTGAGATTTATGGAAGTGACACATTTTTATGCTATCTTATATTTATTTTTAATAAATTATGCTTTTTTGATTACAACTAATTAGATATATTGTGCTATTAAATATGAAAAGTAGATAATACCACATAGCTGGACTATTTCAGAGTTACCTGATGCAGTTAGCAAAAAACATAGCCCATGGCACTTGAGAAGTAGCAATGCTGAGCTGTATGATTGTAACAGGATTCTGTCTACCAAACTTTAGTCCCACTGTCTATGTTGACTGTTGTAGAAAGAAAAATATTTTCAACATTTTGTGAAATACAGGCCTTTTAGTGAGTCCCATTACACTTATGCTTGAATTCACTTGCTTTTGAGTACTGTAAATTCTTAAAATCAAGGGACTTCAGCTGCAGAGGAAAACTGCAGAACCCTAATCTAGGACTTGACGATACTGTAATAACAGCATCAAGAATCCCAAAGACTCTTCTGTTCATTAGAGAGGGATTGAGAGATGTTTATGGCTTAGATAAAACAAGATCATGTAATTAGTAGACTAATGAATCTAATGTAGATGTGACACCCATATTATCAATGTCAAATATATAGTCTTACAAATAATTAAGTCATTTTAATAGTACACTTCACTGGTGCAAGGTTAAAACATTTACAAGTTTATTCAAGTGTCAGCCAAACAATTAAATATTTTTTTACATATTGAGTCCTCCCCATGTTTCTATCCTGGCATTCATAACCAGAATGGAAACCTGCAGATTACTTGGTGTTTCAAAGTATCAGTACCAAAGAGAACATAACTTTCAAACGAGTTTTAGGAAGACTCATTTGTCAATAGTGACTCCTGAGACACTAGTTTAGTCTTCCTTGTACCACTATTTTACAAAGCCAATATGACCTGACACATGCAAATTACCAGACAAGAAAGAGTAGAGATTAATGGAAGAGAACATAAATAATCTCCTCTTTTAATTAATTAATATATTTTTTTAACTTTATTTTTAGGCTCCAAAAAGACCAAAAAAAAATTTTTAATTTTTTTTTTTTCAAATGAAGGTTGATGCTTCTCATGATACGCCAAATTTTTAGAAAATCCTGATTTCTTCTGAAAATCAGGTCCCTTTGTTTTACTGCACTTTTATTAAGTGCAGATTTAATGAGATGGACAGGTAGAAGAACTGATACAGCTTTAACCCATCCCCTGCTCAGTCAGAGTGCACTGTGATTGGGGCACTTCTTTCACAGACCATGAGTTCTTTTTCCTCTTCCTTTTTCCATTTATGTTTGAGCTGCTTCTTCCCCTACTGGGAATCAGCAACTATTGTCCTATTCCCACCGGTATCTACTGTCCTTCTTGCTACAAATTTATGTATTTTCTACTACAGAACATCGTGACATTTCAGATTTTTTCTAAAATAAGAACCAAATAGTAAGTATCATCTTCCACTTTTTACATTATCAGCTAAATAGGCAAAAAATAATGCAGAAAGGCTTCAAACTTAAATACCTGAAAAATCTAACTTTAGGTCCTCATTTCTAAAAATCTTTCAAGTACTATAAATTAAAAATTTACACTTTAGCACCATCAATACATAAATACTGAATAATTTTCTCAAGCAAAAATACAAAGAATATTTTGAAGTAAATATGTGAGTCTTCAGGCTGCAATAAGGCTCATCAGTTGTCTGTTATAATAACACAGTAAGGAAAGTACTTTTATTACTATTTTCACAGGGCAAGACAGAGTATCCTTGAGACACTACCCTTTCTTCCAGACAGCTCTTTATGGGGAAACAGACTCAAAAGTGCAATATCCATGCTACCTGAACTTTGAGAAAAGTATTTAATGTATTTCTGGTAGTCCATAATAGCAATATCACTTTCTCAGAAGTGTGCTGGGCTGAGTTGCAGTGATGAAAATGTGCTGTTTCTTATCTGTTTCTAGTCGCCACTATAGTCTTACATACATAATCTCCTTTACGTGATGATCTTTACTTCCAAAGGTCTTTTCTGTAGTTAAACTCATTTTTGAAGTCCCAAGTACTCCCTGAACCTATTCTATCTTTCAATCAGTCAAGTTTCTTATTCACACTTACTTCAGACTTGGCATAACTGTCAATTGAGGACTAAAATATTTGTTTACTTTTTAAAGGTATTTATTCTACAGGGTTTAAAATAAATGGCTTTCTTTATATTTTGGTGGGGAAGATAAAAGCAAATATAACACACAGTTTTATGTCAACCTTATTTTTAACAATGCAAAAAGGAAAAGCTTTGATGTTGAAATGGTTATGTCAGGATCTTGATCCTACAGTATCAGCATCCTGTTTTGTGACCTGATCTTACCACTGGATCTGCATGAGTTACTGCAGTTCAAGTTAGGAAACAGTAACATAACTTCCTTAGCAGCTGTAACGCTTGGATCCTTATGTAATTTTCATTTCTCTGAGAAAAGTGCTGGGTAAACATGGGTAAAATGACTTCTGTGAAGTACTTGGTGTTTAAAGAAGGAACAGAAAAATATCTAAGGACAGTGGAAAATGAAATCCCTGAAGAATCATAGTATTCAGAAAGAAAATTCTAGCATTACAGTAACTAATTTATAGACTCAGGTATTATGAAATATCTTTAATTGAATCACTGTGAAGTGTAACAGATTAGGTTGACCTCTGAATAAGAAACATCCTTATACAGGGAGCAAGTGGAGGTAATAGTTTACCTTGTTTTTACTGACTGGCCTGGAATGGGTGACTTTAGCTATCTTATCACATATTGCTGAAAAAGCATGACATTGATTTTGTGGAATCACTGTGGAGAACAGAAAAAAACTATATCATATGGATGATTTAACAAATAAAGAGAACATGTAAAAATAATCAATCATCAGTACTTAAATATTCTTCTGTGTGTTATATGGAAATGACAGAAGAAAAAAATCCCACAATTTAAGCTGGCCACCAATTGGCAAAGGCATTTTCACTTCCTGATGGTGGAAGTTAATCAAAACTGCAGGAATAAATTAATACGCACAAACATATGATAAACAATTCTTTATGCATGTGTCCTGTTTTCAGCTGGGATAGAGTTGATTTTCTTCCCAGGGGCTGATACAGTACTGTATTTTGCCTTTAGTATGAAAATAACAACAGCACACAGATGTTTTAGTTGTTGCTAAGTAGTGCTTACTCAGATGTCATGGTTTAAGCCCAGTAGGCAACTCAGCCACGCAGCTGCTCCCTCACTCCCCCTCCTTCTGCCCCCCCAGCTCCGGGAGGGGTGGGAGGGACAATAGAAAGAATGTAACTCCCATGGGTTGAGATAAGAACAGTCCCCTAACTAAGGTATAACACAAACCACTGCTGCTACCACCAATAATAATAATGATAAGGGAAATAACAAGGGAAGAGAATACAACCGCTCACCATCCACCAACCGATACCCAGCCCAGCCTGAGCAGTGATCTCACCCTTCCGGGTAACTGCCCCCAGTTTATATAGTGGGCATGACGTGCTGTGGTATGGAACACCTCTGGTTAGTTTGTGTGAGGTGTCCTGTCACTGCTTCCTCCCAGCTTCCCCTCCTCCCTGGCAGAGCATGAGACTCAGAAAGTCCTTGATGAGCCTAAACATTACTGAGCAGGAACTAAAAAAAATGGTGTTATCAGCACTGTTCCCAGGCCGAAAGTCAAAACCACAGCACTGCACCAGCTACTAAGGAGAAAAATGACTGCTACTGCTGAGCCCAGGACACCAGATCAAGGACTTTTCAGTCTTTCATGCTCTGCCAATGACAAGGGAGCATAGTCAGGACAGCTGACCTAAACTAGCCGAAGGGTTATTCAATGCCACATTATGTCATGCCCGGAATATAAACTGGAGGAGTTATCCAAAAGGGACTGATCACTGCTGGGGGATAGGCTGGGTCAGCAGCTGGTGAGCAGTTTTACTGTGCACCTCTTGAGTTGTACCCGTCTGTCCCTTTTCCTATTATTATTATTAACTTTATTTCAATTATTAAACTGTACTCATCTCAACCCATGGGTTTTACCTTTTTCTAATTCTCCTCCCATCCCGCTGCAATGGAGACTCTGAGTGAGCAAGTGGCTGTGTGGTACTTCATTGCCACTGGGATTAAAGCATGACAGTATGATAAACAATGATTCTGTAATATGAAAAATGGTAATTCATTCTGATTTTTCTAAGCACAAATCTCTTCAGTTTTTAATGGGATTACAGAGCACTCCCAAAACTTGGTACCAGCTTTCATGGAAATAGTTTCAAATTCATTGATTTTTATTCCTTTTTTCTTTAATGTGGTGCTTATACATAGAATCAGAATCATAGAATAGTTAGGGGTGGAAAGGACCTTAAGATCATATAGTTCCAACCCGCCTCCCATGGGCAGGGACATCCCCCACTAAACTATATCACCCAAGGCTATGTGCAACCTGGCCTTGAACACCGCCACAGATGGAGCATTCACAACTTCCCTGGGCAATCCATTCCAGTGCCTCACCACCCTTACATTAAAAAATTTCTTACTTATATCCAATCTAAACTTCCCCTGTTCAAGTTTAAACCCATTACTCCTTGTCCTATCACTACCATCCTGAATGAAGAGTCCCTCCCCAGCATCCCTATAGGCCCCCTTCAGATACTGGAAGGCTACTATGAGGTCTCCATGCAGCCTTCTCTTCTCCAGGCTGAACAGCCCCAAC
>JANRGW010028898.1:0-11164 GCA_024733675.1 Psilopsiagon aymara
CCTGCCCATGGCAGGGGGGCTGGAACTAGATGATCTTAAGGTCCTTTCCAACCCTAACTATTCTATGATTCTATGACACAGGCTGGGAAAGGTGTGTACTTTGGAGGTTAAGACCACAATTAAGAAAGTTCTTGACAAATTGGTGGAGACTGTGCGCAGTTCATCATGGGCAAGCTCTCAACTACAATTAGGCATTGCCAACTGTTAATGACTAGCTATAAATAACCAACTGATTACATATCTGTTCTGCAGAAAAGAATCTGGGGGTTTGGAGGGTTATAAACTGAAGAGGCATTAACAATGCCATGCACTTGTGAAATGATGCCAGCAAAACACCGGTGTCCCCTACAAGATACATAGCATAATCCTCCCACTCTGAGCAGCGCTGATAAAGCCTCCACTCACACACGCTGTGCCCAGCTCAGATACTGCACTTAAGTAAGCCATGCAGCAGATAAAGAGAAGCCAGTACAGAGCAAAGGATATGAGAGCCTAAAGAGCATCAGAGAGGAAACAAGTGAAGACTTGAGCAGAAATGTAACACCTTAAGCTTTCACACACTCTCCAAGTCCATCAGCCTGTGACTAGATTACAACAAGTAAAATTCAGGTTAGGTATCAGGGAAAGCTTTCAGTGTTGGACAGAGTTTCAGGCAGTGGAGCACCCAGGGACTGAAAGAAACTCTGTGATGGGTCATCAGTAAACATCAACCAGGAATGACAGTGTTAATCAAATCCTGCCTCATGAAGCACAGTGATAAGTTAGGTGAGCTTTAAGGTCTGGCCAGTCCATATATCTCTGAATAAACAGGTATTACTGGGTAATATTCAGAATATTTCTGAGAAACAAGACCATTTCTAAAGGTGAAGCATGAGTTTGATAAGAAGGAGAAGTCACCAAAAAAAAGGTAAAAATATTATGATCTTATACAGGCCTGACTTGATTATTGTAGTTCTGAGATTTATTTTAATAGGTCATTCCAAAAAAAAAAGCCCTTTTTTGCTCGTAAGCACACTCCTGGCTGCAGAGAGATGCTGATTTGGTAGGTGCTTAAAAGGCTGGATAGATCTGTGACACATTTCTTCCCAGTTACCAAGAAACCTGTAAAACTATGCTGAGACAAAGATTTATTCAGGCTTCAAAGGGTACCACACTCCCAATTAACTCTCATTTAGGTGAGTTCCCCCTCTGGCTCCACTCCTTCTAATCCTTCTGAAATGCCTTTGTGCAGAAGTAGAGGGAGGAGCAACGAGAGCCACGGCCCTCCTCTGGGAAATGCAGTTGGTCAAACACAGTCATTCCACAGTAATTCCAGTGAAATTACACTTGTGATGAGGGAAGGACTGACCTCCATGTTCCCCAGACTCCCACATCATCCTGTCTTGTCCATGTATTTTCTCACAATAAGGAAAACAGATCAATCTAGACTGACAAACATAAACCTAATGTTTAGCTACACCACATTGCTCTCATAGTTCAGCAAATGGGCACTCACAGCCCAGAAAGCCAATCGTGTCCTGGGGATGTGTGAGCAGCAGCGTGAGCAGCAGGTTGAAGGAGGGGATCCCCTTTACTCTGCTTGCCTGTGACCCCACTTGGAGTACTGAATGGCTCTACTGAAAGAGCATAAATTTAGATGAGATATTGGGAAGTTCTCCACTATGAGGGTGCTGAGGCGCTGGCGCAGGCTGCCCAGAGAAGCTGTTGCTGCCCCATCCCTGGCAGTGCTCAAGGCCAGGCTGGACGGGGCTTGCAGCAACCTGCTCTAATGGAAGGGGTCCCTGTCCTTGGCAGGGGGTTTGAACTGGAAGAGCTTTAAGGACCCTTCCAACACAAACCAGTTTGATTCTACGATCTGAACGCAGCTCAGCAGCTGCCAAGCTCAACACCAGCACTGCGCTGTGCCACTGGGTACTGAATCGATCTCTCAAGTGGTGTGCTGGGGTTATCGGTCCATTTCTTTTGTCACGGTTGTACCATTAACAGAATGTACTCTCCTCCCCTTTGCAATCCTTTTTCTCTAACCTGAACTCAAGCCACGGTAGATCTTTTGCACCCTTTCGTACGCCACTCCGTTCACGCTTCATGCCTTGCCATGACACCCGCTCACCCGCTTCCCCCCCTCAGCCGAACACCGCTCAGCGGCACCCACGGCTCTCACCCGGGCAGAGCTCCGCCCGCCCGCGACACTCCACACACACCCCGCGGCCCGGGGGCCTGGCCCGGCCCCGCCGCTCCGGCCCCGCCTCCCCGCGGCAGACGGACCCACCTGCGTGAACGTCATGGAGCGGCGCCCGTCGCCGTCATCTCAGGGCGCCGGGGGGAGCCGAGCGGCCGGAGGCGGTTCTCGGGGCTGCGCTTGAGGTCCGCGGGTGGGTGAGTGCGGCGGGGCCGGCGGGGCAGCTCGGTGCCTGCGCGGGAAGCGGCTCTCCCCGTGCGGCGCGCTGGGAGGCCGCAGGCCCGAGGCCGGGCCCGTTCTGCCCGGCGCGGCTGACGCGCCGTGTCGGGGTCTCTCCGCAGATGCGGGCTGAGGTGTTGGTTCTGCCCTACAGGGCCGGGCTGCGGCTGCTCCCGCCGCTCCGGCTGCGGCACCGAGCGCCGGGCGTCATGAGGCTGCAGTCGCCACAGTTCCAGGCCCTCTTCACGCCGGGGCTCCGCAGCGTGGCGGGTGAGTACAGCGCGGGGAGCGCTGGGCCTGGGCCTCCGGAGCGTCTCCTCCTGTGGTGGCGTGCGGAGAACCGCAGTGCCGGCCCCGAGAGCCTTGGCCATGAACGCGGGCGTTGCAGTTTGCGTCCTGCCACTGAGGAGGCGCAGCACCTCATCCCCTTAGGACGGCTTCTGTGGCTCGGCCGCTGTGCTGGGGGCAGCCTGGATGCCTGCGGTGTCCCGGGGGGTGTCTGCTGCTCTTCAGGTTCCCCCACTGCAACTTCTGGGCACCTCAGGGCGTGGTGGGACAGACGACTGGGGGGGTGTTTTTACTGAAGGGATCTGGATTCACCATTCGCTGTGCTCTGCCATAAGTAAACTGGGCCCTTTTGTCTTGTTGGGTACGGGCTGCCCAAACTGTTCTGCAGCCCAGAGCACCCCAGTATCAATTATAAACCTGTTAATATTTTAATTATCAGAAATGCCCCAGAAAAATATGTAAGAAATTAAGTGACTGGAACAGTGCCTGTGGTTGCTCTGCTGAGTACCCGGTTTGTGCATTTTGCATGGAGCTCAGAGGTACATCCATGCTTACTGCATATTGAGTATGTATTCTCACATCTGTCATCTTAATGTGTGAAAAGGTAAGGGTATGGCTCACAGCGTGCTATAGTGCGTATTTGGGAGAGTGCTTCCTAATTTTCTTTTCCTTCCCAGAAATGTTTGAGAAGAAGAACTATGAGCTGAGGATAGCAGGAGGTGCTGTGAGGGATTTACTGAGTGGAATGACGCCACAAGATGTAGATTTTGCCACTACAGCTACACCAGCAGAGATGAAGGAGATGTTCACGTCTGCGGGGGTTCGTCTCATCAATAACAAAGGAGAAAAACATGGAACCATTACTGCTAGGGTTGGTTTGTGTCTTGATTTGGATCTTTTCTAACTGTATTTGTGCAGCTTATCCAGTAGGGAACTGGTAGCCTGCTCTTTTAAGTATCACAGTAAGAGTTTAAATGAGACCCTGCTTTAAAGTGTGGAGTGAGTTCTTTATTCATTACTCTGTAAAATTCAGTTTATTGCCATATTTTATCGCATGTTACCTCTGTGTAACCCATTCATGCAGCATGCCATCACTAGAAAAGATAACGTAGACCCCCCTCACGTGCTCAGATCAGGTGAGGAAGAACCTAGTGTTTCCTTTTCCTGATTTCCCAAGCGTCACTTCTTCAACCTTGCTCATTCCTCTACTTCCTATTCCATCTCCTGCAGGCAGGTTTCTGCAGGCTACCTGGACAATAAATTATGCAAGGATTATTTTTTGGGTGTTTGTATTTCTTGGCTGTCTGCTCTCTATGGAAACATGGTACCTGTTGGTTTGCATGTATCCAGGTTGAGCACTGTCTACAAACATGAGGCTGAAAAAGATATACTGATCTTGGTGTGTATTCGTGGTCATGTTGAAGTAACAATGTCTGTGGGATTTTCAGCTCCATGAACAGAATTTTGAAATTACTACTCTTAGAATAGATGTTGTCACCGATGGACGACATGCAGAGGTGGAATTCACCACTGACTGGGAAAAGGATGCTGAAAGGAGAGATCTGACTATCAATTCAATGTTTTTAGGTAAGTCCTTTCAAAAGGAAGTAAGTTAGATGAAACACTGCTTTTCAGATTAAGCCAGTAAATTCTCATGGACTGTTTTAGTTTTGCTTATTGCTCTCAGATGGAAGGTCTATACAAATACGTGAGGTGATCTGAAAATCCAAATCAAATCACACAGCTTGTCTTGTGCATTTTCAAATGCGAGTGTTCAGTTGTGCCAACCGTGTTTGCAAATCTCTATTCTTGTATTTTTTTTTCCTTTTTTGTAGGTTTGGATGGAATGCTGTATGACTTTTTTAATGGATATGAAGACTTGAAAAACAAGAAAATTAGATTCGTAGGAAAGGCAGCTGAGAGAATACAAGAAGATTATTTACGAATCCTAAGATATTTCAGGTACTAGGTTTTGCTTTTCCTACATAAAGAAATGAACCAAGCATTGTAGAAGGTTTCAGAAATATGTAAAAAGAGATCAGTGATGTAAAAAGTTGGTGTAATTGTCATATTGTAAAGTTTCCTCTTGTACTTGAAGTTGGAATATTTAACACTGTCATGACATTCTCTGAATAGCAGAAATAAATTCTTCTCACAAGTAACAAGTGACAAGATGAGGAGGAAGTGGCCTCAAGTTGCACCAGGGGAGGTTCCGATTGGGTATCGGAGAAAACTGTCTTCACTGAAAGGGTTGTCAAGGATCTGATCAGGCTGCCCAGGGAAGTGGTGGAGGCACAGTCCCTGGAGGGACTTAAAAGATGTGTAGATGTAGCACTTGGGGGCATGGTTTAGCAGTGGACTGGACAGTGCTGGGTTAACGGTTGAACTCAATGATCTTAAGTGTCTTTTTCCGACCTAAACAATTCTGTGATTCTAAATGGAATAATTGTGCTCATTCTAACCTACAGACGTTTTATTTGGGTAGGTTTTATGGAAGAATCGCAGAGAAACCTGGTGTTCATGAATCTAGTACGCTGCAAGCAATTAAAGAGAATGCCAAAGGTTTGGCTGGAATATCAGGAGAAAGGATTTGGGTGGAACTGAAAAAAATTCTTCTTGGAAACCATGTGAATCATTTGGTTCAGCTTATGTATGAGCTGGATATTGCCCAATACATAGGTAAAGTGAAATGAAAACTGATTTACTACTCCTGTATCACACACAAGCAGAACTGCAGAATGGCAAAGTGAGATAAAACTTTGTTTTACTCAGGAAGAAGTAGATTACTTTCCTCTTATGTTACCAAACATCCACATTTCTTATTAACACTTTCTTGTCCTTTTTTTCCATGTGCATGTCCCTTTAGGACTACCACTTGATGGAGATTTAGAGGAATTTGCCAAAGTCTCTAAAAACGTACAAAATCTGTGTCCGAAACCAATGACTGTTCTGACATCGTTGTTCAAGGGGAAGGATGACATCACAAACCTTGATCTGAGGCTGAAAATCTCAAAAGAAGAAAAAAACCTTGGCCTTTTTTTAATGAAGCACCGGCAAGAGTTAACCAAAGCTATGGGTCCAGAACCACTTAAACCATATCAGGACGTCATCATGGATGTAAGTGTGTTTCATGTTGCTTTATTTTGCTCTACACAGTAAGCCAAATTTCCAGTTTTATAGAATAGCAGAGATGATGGTGCCTAGCAGAAAGAAAGGGCATTGGAGTCAGGTGAGAACTATTTCATTGGCAGGCTTGTTTACTGGTCTTTGGCAAATTTTTCCCAGAGTTTCAAAGAGCATGGTATTTTCATCAGAAAGGTGGGATGCAAAAAGGATTGGCAAACTTTGGATTGCTCCTAGTATAATATCTTCACAGTACCCGGAAGAATCTCTTTCTGTATTCTGTTAGTTCAGGGTAACCAAGGTGGGGTGGGTTGGTTGGTTTGTTTTCCCTCTTTGTTTTTCCTCTGGAGAGGGACCAGGAGTTAACAAGAGCTATTCAAAGTGTCCTGGCATGTCTCTGCAATGTAAAGTAGAAACTTTTGCTGGAAGAAGATCCTTTTCCCTTACCAGAGTTTACTAGAGGATAAGTAGCGGCCATTTATTCTTGGGTTCAAAAGCTTTTTTTCTTTCCCATCCAGAATATTGAGTTTTAAGTTAATTTTAAAGAGATTATTTAAAACAAACAAGAAACCCACTGTTTTTTTTTCAATCAGTTCCTAATACCTTATGTTCTCTAGCAGTTTTTTGACTGAATTTTACTTCACTCAGGTTGCTAAGTGTCATACTCGATCATCTGAAACAAAAGTTCCATGTGAACATACCTAGGGACGGTGTTTGCTGTGCTGTCCCAGCTGATCTCCCTTTGCTTTAAAACATGAGGCAGGATCTGGACCTTGAGAGACTCCAGGGTTTTTTTTTATGTGAAAATCAACTCCTTGAATTATGTATGGGGAGTCAGTGCAATTCCTGGAGCATTGGTATGTGGGTTTTTTAGGACGTCCTGTTCAGCAGGCAGCCTATGATAGAATCATAGAATAGTTAGGGTTTGGAAGGACCTTAAGATCATCTAGTTCCAACCCCCCTGCCATGGGCAGGGACACCTCCCACTCAACCATATCACCCAAAGCTGTGTCCAGCCTGCCTGGCCTATGTTCTTCCACAGCAAAGTTCAATCAATTTCAGGTGAAGTTGGTGACTTTTGTTGTAGCACCTGAGACTGAAGGCAGGAGGCAGCAGTCTGCAATGAGGCCTTTCTCCCACAGGAACAGTAGTAGTTTCTCTCCAGCTGGAGGCTGAAGATAATAGTTAACAGCTGTTACCTGGAATTTAAGAAGTCTCCAAGGATCTCCCAGAGCCTCCGAGTTCAGACTGAGTTTTAAAACTTGTGAGGCAGGAGAGATACTCATTTTCATAGTTCCACCTTACGGTCCAGATGTTGCCTAATAAGTTGTCATGGGAATAATGTAGTGTGGAACACAGTTTGAGCTGTTTTCTACTGTGTTATAATGAATTCTCACTTTTCTTTCTTCTAGTCTAGGGAAGCTAATACAAATTCCAAGATCTGCGAGCTCCTGAAATACCAAGGAGAAGATCATCTTTTACAGGAGTTGCAGCAATGGACTGTTCCTTCTTTTCCCGTTAGTGGCCATGACTTAAGAAAAATGGGCATGTCTTCTGGAAAAGAAATTGGAGCAGCATTACAGCAGCTAAGGGATGAATGGAAGAAGAGTGGGTACCACATGGACAAGGAAGAATTGTTAAGTTGCCTAAAGAAGCCATAAAACTGAGTAAGAAAGAGAACAGCTTTTGTCCTATTCAAAGTGTAACTTATCTGTTACTTATCTCAGTTACCAGTAAATATTTTGAGGCTGTACTCTCTGATTGATGAGTGTTTGTTGTATTTAAGATCTTCAGACAGTGCGGTTCTCCTGGTACTAATTCGTAACTTCTGCAAGGCGAGGTTTAATTTTGTAGTAATGCAGAACAGTATTGGCAGATCTCACATTCTCTGCCACTTGTGTTCTAATGATAAATATTTACTATGTGACTCTGGGCTGTTAGAGGTGACAGCAAAATTTCTCTCATTCTGACTTTGCTACATCTGAACAAACCCAACCCCCTTAAAGAAAGGTGTTTCCATCCTCTACAGAAAATCATTGGGGACGTTTTGTGTCTAGGAGAGTGACAGTGGCTAGGAATAACAAGCTCTAACTTTTTTTGTAGTTAAAGCAGGTTAGGAGGTTGAAATACTCCAGCAGTGTACAGGCAAGTCTTAACCATGTAAAATAAGTCTGTTTTCTATACAGTTTTTTATTGCCCAGACTCAGTTTTAGATTAAAAGGATGACTTAGCTTAGTCAGTATTATGAAATACTTCTCTGTTAGGTAGTTTTTCAGGTTTATCACTGAATAACTCAATCCATAGAAAACTGGTGAAGGGTTCTGCGGTTCTGCAGTATGTTTTCAACATTGGGTGTAAAATATATTGTGAATGTTAATAGCAGAAGGGGAAGGAGATCTGGTTCCCTACTTCTCCCCTGCCATGTGTACAGAAGTACATTTGTACTTAAGTACATGCATACTTAACTTCTGCTTTCTCTTTCCTGGTGAGGTATAAGTAGAATTGAGGTGACAGCATTGGTGCTCCCAGACAGCGTGGAAACCTGTGTTGAGTCCTGCAGCTCTGTTACTTGAGCAAGTACTAGTGCCTTCAGCAATTCTCCACACTCCTTCTGTAATGCAGAGGTATCCATCTCTTCTCTGTTTTCCAGGCATTCTGTTGAAATCAGTTAGGTTGTTTTGGGAAGAAGTTGTAATGTTCCTGCTACTCTCACACCAGGATCTTCCTTGTGCTGCTTCTGTTAATTGTACATTTCTCCTGTCTGAACCGGATTTATATTAAAACTGTAGTCTGAGTATGTTCAAATGGAAATTCTAATTTACACCTTCAAAATCAATAAATATGTTGGTAACATTTGGAAAATAAGAGAATTAAAGACTATTAGTTAAAGCTGATGGGGGAAGGAAACCTACACAAAGAAAAGGATTCTGAAGGTATGTAGGGACTGCATGAAGACACCAAACAAAGAAAAAGAAGTGCTGCTTTTCTCTGTTAAATAGGCAACTCTCATAATAACATGGTAGTGTTTAATTTAATTATGTCATTAAATTGAAGCCTCCTTTTGCAAGTTACTGAGCGACTGAAATCTTGGGAGGGAGACAAGTAATCAAATGTAGTGTTACAGTAAACACCTTTGAAGAATGCTTCGCAAAACCGTATCTTTTAAGGCAGCATCTGTGCAGGTGGTAAATAGTGGCAGCTACACTTAGCTTTACTCAATTGTTGTCAGGGTCAAACTCCACGTGGAGGATCCTGAAGGACATGAGCTGGAAAGTAATGATCCCCAGGGCTTGTGAAGAGCAGCACAAAGGGATTAGTCTGAAAGCATCGTAATGAAATATCTCTGCTTTGAATTCAGCAGGGTTAGTATGTTTGTTCAAATCACTACTTTAAAAATAATGTTATGCTTGAGGTTTCCAGTGAGCATATAATCTGTTTTACTGTATTCCACAGAAAATAAACCCTAGTAAAGGGAAACTGGATTAAATCAAAATAATAGCATCACGCAAGCAAGCTGTACCAGCTTGAGTTCTGGGCAAATGTTTGAATACACTCGATATGACTACTTGAATATCAAAATGGGACATACACAGTTTCATCTCTTATGTATCAAATTGTTGTGTAAAGTGCTCTTCTTGAACAGTTTACTGGACTAATCAAACAACATTCACACTGCGTTTGATTCAAGTTACACATCAGAAAAACCTGCCACACTTTGCTAGCTGGTAGCTGTTCCAATCTCCAGTGCCTTTGCCAAACGAGGCTCCCAGTGTTGGTGTTTCATCCTTTATACCTTGGGTTTTTTAGGAAAAAGAAAACTAATACTTCCCGTTTGCCCCCTTGGCCGTGAGCTCTGTATACTAAACATTTGCAAGCCCCCTGCATGTTCTGGGGTGTTGTCCCAGAGCCACCTGTGAAGGGCAAGATGGTAACTAACAACCTGCTGTGCTTGCAGGTGGCTGTGGAGGATTAATGAAGGTTTTTACAATTCTCTCAAGATGTAATGATCTGTAAAAATGATGAACAGGCCAGAGGGCCTTGGATGCATTTCCAAGGGAAAGGGCAGGATTCCTTCTCCCTGCAGAGCCATAAACTTTGGGCCTGAAGCATCCACAACCACACCCTTCATCCCCCTACACCACATTCCCCAGCTAGCTATGGCTCTATAAATAAATCAATACATACATACATCATAGCTATTATAAGTAGTATACATATATAACAGATACAATACGTAGCTCTTATATAACAATATGATGCATGCATAATGTTACATATACAAAAAAATACATAATTTTATTTATAGAATTGAGCATACTAACAGCCACATGTCGGAACAGAGTAGGCTAGAGTAAAACAAAAACTCGTGTCTATGCTTCTGTGGTCAATACGTTCGAGTAGCATAGAACAGGATAGGATAGAATAGAATAGAGCAGAACAGAATAGAATGGACTAGGTTAACATGCCGCTGCGTTTCCGTGATTGATATGATGGAATTGAATGGAATAGAATAGAACAGCATGCCAGTGTCCCCATGGCTTTGTTATCAGTTCACAAAAAAGAATAGGTTAGAATAGAGTAGAATATAGTGCTGCTGTCCCTATGGTTTCACAGCCAACTCACAAGAATCGAATAGAATCAAATAGAATGTGAAGCGATAGAAGACTTGTGTCCACATGTTTTGCTATCAACTCATAAAAATAGCACAACATGGCACAAAACAGACTAAAATAGCATAGAATTTACTATTGTGTTTCCATAATGGATATGTCAGAATGGAATGGAATAGAACACAGCAGAATAGAATCAATCAGAATACATATGTCCTGACGGATGCGTTATCAGCTCGCAAGAATAGAACAGAAAACTTGTGTCCCTACGGTTTCGTGATCAACACAAGAGTAAAATAGAACAGAAGACTCATGTCCCTACAGTTTAGTTATCAACTCACAAGAATAGAATTGAATAGGATGGGAAATGATAGAAGACTCCTGTCCATATGTGTTTGCTATCAACTCGTAAGCATAGCATAATGTATAGAATAGAATAGAGTAGAATAGAGTAGAACACAGTGTCGCAGCATGAACACCCCTCCAGCATGTAAAAAGCAACTGAAATACTGGAAGAGAAAAAAGACAAACAGAAAGAGAGAGAGGAAGAGAGGAAAGAGAAAGGAGAAGAGAGGGGAAGATAGAGGTGAGGAGGAGAAAAAGAAAGAGAAAAGAAAAATGGAAGAGAAAGTGAAAGCAAACAAGAGAAGAGAAATGAAAAAGAAAGTAAAGAGAGAGAGGAAGAGAGGAAAGAGAAAGGAGAAGAGAGGGGAAGATAGAGGTGAGGAGGAGAAAAAGAAAGAGA
>JANRGW010028900.1:15300-25834 GCA_024733675.1 Psilopsiagon aymara
CAGGAGCAGAGGGAAGAAAAAGGGGGAAGTGAGTGAACAAACTGCGTGGCTGATTTACAGCTTAAACCACGACAGTACTATAGCTTGCTTTGTTGCCTTTGTCCATCCTCTAGACCAGGAATTCATAACATTTTTCTTCTCATACTCTTTGTAGAAATCTTAGTGTTGGACTCAAGCTTAGAGTTTCTGAATATGAAGGTTAGAATAGAACCAAATACCTGATGTTTGGTAATGCATACCTTTTAGATGGTTACTTTTTTTGTGTGTCTGGCTTTAGGAGAATGATTATTTCAAAATACCTTTTGAGTACTTCCAGAGGTAGGAGTTAGAAATTACTCATTTTATATTACTTATTTTTCATATAGCCACTCTATGTTTACATGGAGTGTAAATACTTATAAAAATATATGTTTAGTAAGTAAACTGTAATCTTTGTTTCAAAATAGGTGAAGAGAACATTTGCAGATATCATGCAGGTTCTGTTAGAAGTAAGTACACTGTACCATATAAACCCATGAGAATTGCCCTCAGGGACAAAGAGTGATCACATGCTTCTTTTACCGTAATATTGAAGACAGGTTTTGGAGGGTACAAACTTGAAGCTGAACTGAAAGGTGGAGTTGTCATACTCCACCCTCTAATGGACACAAGATCTACTTTAGTTACAGATAGTGGGGGCATAATGTCCTAAGCATCATTGCTTCTCTGCTCAGATTTGCTTCTGCTGTTCTGCAGTACCTACTAATGTAGAGAGAACCACAGTACCTATCATAATTAAATTGAGTTGAAAGAAGTTGTAATTAATAATCTACATACATTAATAGTCTACATACATACATTACAGTAATTTTTACTGTGACAACTGGTATTTCTACTTTCCTGTTTATTTCTATCAAATATGAGAGAACAAATAATGTCGGATAAATACTGTCAGGAGGTGACAGCTGATCACTGGGATGTATTCTGGCTGTTTTGGTTTTATTTTAACTGGCTTTTATCCATCCATTGTTCTGATAATCCTATAATAAAACGCAGGAATAAGATAATGGACAGCAATTTGCCAGTACAGTAATCTTTCTCAGCAGTGAGAATACTGACAGAGTTTCTCTGAATGCTGTTTCATTTCAATGTCAAGTACACTTGACTGCTGTGATTTTATGGAGCTCATGACCATATTTCTCCACTGTGAAAGTTCACAGCTTCTGCTTTAACACTGAATTTCTGTTGCAACATTTCAAAAATGAGATTTCACATCAATATGGTCATTTAAGACCAATTACCCCAGATGCACAAGAGCATGAGGGAATAAGGGAATAGAAAGTTGTATTTCTATTTTTTGTGTACGATATGAAGGGAAAAATATTGGATAAGAAGACCTGGGAGGGCAGCTTAGCTTGCAAAGACTTAGGGCAAGATTCTGCTATATTTGCACACAATTAGCAACATCTACTTGCATGTGAAATACCCCAATTTTTAATATTCCTACTGGCAAACAGAAGTAGTCTTGCTGGTGGAATACTGTAGTGAAGATGCGACCACAAATTATTTAGTGTCATTCTTACATTTTTTTGTAGAGTATTCAAAGTAACATTTTAAAAATTTTGCATAAAAGCCAGCAAATAGGTTTTTGGATGTCCTTGCAGAGAATATTCTAATTTTTTCAGATTAAAAAATCAATAATACTCTTTATTTTGTCATACTGAGTGTTTGTACCGGATGGGGTTTTTTTCTAGGCATGATATTGTGCAAGGAAACCTAAAAATTGTGACTGCCACTTGACTTTTCCTGAATTAGTAAAAATTAGAAGAAATCAAAATCAATATTATTTTTCCAAAGTGTATCTAGATAGTCTAAATAAAACAGCAAATACTGAAGGTTTTACAATCTCAAGGGTGTTTAAATTTAGGGTTTATATTTTTGCTTCCTGTTAAATATTTTATCTTTTTTTTTGTTTTTAATGTATTGTGTTTGAAATAGGACAATGAATTCTGATACCCGAGACAGTGAGTAGATATGAAAGGGCCTATAGGGATGCTGGGGAGGGACTCTTCGTTAGGGGCTGTAGTGATAGGACAAGGAGTAGCAGGTTCAAACATCAACAGAGGAAGTTTAGATTGGATATGAGGAAGAAATTCTTTAATGTAAGGGTGGTGAGGCACTGGAATGGGTTGCCCAGGGAAGCTGTGATTGCTCCATCACTGGTGGTGTTCAAGGCTGGGTTGGACAGAACCTTGGGTGGCATGGTTTAATGTGAGGTGTCCCTGCTCATGGCAGGGGGGTTGGAACTGGATGATCTTAAGGTCCTTTCCATCCCTAACTCTTCTATGATTCTATGTTCTCTACAATCAGCTTATCTAACACTTTATCCCAAATAAATGTTTGATTAGAGTTTAAAATAGACTGACAGAAAATTTTAAATCATCTACTGATATTCATGCTCCCACAGAGCATCACAAATAAGATTTAAAGAAGTAGTATATTTCTGTAAGGGACTTTAAGTCCTCTGACACCTGCACAGACTGAGAAATTCCTGTATGTGCTGCTGTATATTTAGACAGTGTCTCTTTTCCAAGGCTATATTCTTTTACTCATAATTTGCAGAGGTATTTTGTTGTTTACAGGTACAGAATTTCAGTTCAGGAAGTATCTGTAGAGTATGAGATTCTTTCAAAAGCAGGCTGTTCACCTTGAGACAGTGCTGTTGACAGGTGAAAAGTCTTTCCACATTTGGAGAATGATAGCTGAAGAGCTGAAAAAGTATGCTAGATTTAGAGAAACTTCATCTAAATTTGTAATATTTGTTAAAAAAACTTAAACAGGCAAAATCATTAAATTTCATATGATTGGTGTAGACCATTCTGAGGTGGAGAGGAGAAGAACCAATAAGTAATTAACTAATTTATTACCTTGCTATTGCAACATTAATTGAATTTTATGTTTTTTACAAAACTTCCAGTCAAACATTATTTGTTGACTGATTTCTTATTAGTATATTATTTCTTTATGAATATGCACCTACACAAAATTTTGTAATAAAAATCAGTATATTTTAGCGTGGTTGCTATGATATACGCATGCATATATTTAGCAATATACGTCATTTCAAAGCCATGTTGGTCAAAATAATGCCAAAGATTAGTAAATCATTTTACAGATTGGTTATTTTAGACTTAAACAAAACCCAGCAGTTTTTTCCCTTGTTTTAATTTTTTTTTTTCCTAAATGCCAGATCTCAGTCTACATTTTTAATTAAGTTCTGTCTTCAGAAAAATTTGGTTTAAAATGAAGTCTTTCTATAAGAGTCTAAGTTATTTTCTTAATAAGTAATATAATGTTTTTTTATTAATTTCTTTTTATCAGTTTATTTCAATTATAGTATTCTAATGTAGTAGTAAGGTGAATTTCAACCTGTGATCTGTGGGGCCTCATGGATTTCTGTCATAGTCTACAAGTGCAATCATGAAAAACAGGTTTATTTTTAACAAGGTAGACTTTTACAGTAGTTTAGCTCACTTTGGAGAATCTGTAGCAGTTTTCAAAGAAAAGGAGGCGGAAAACCCCTACGTTAGTGGATACTTGAAGGTATATGTGACTTACAGTAATGATGTGAGATATTAATAAGCTAAAGGAAAAACAAAAGTCTTTTGTGCTACTCAGTGCTATTTCAAAGCAAGAACAGAGAAAGCATAGACACACTATAGTAGGCTTCTGTCAATCTTATAACGCTTGTGGTAGGTTCTCTTTAACTCTTCATGTCAGTGAGGTTTCAGTGGTCCTTAGGGATTATTATTACAGATCAGGAGAAAATGCAGTAGTGTAGCTGGCATGTGCAAACAGATTGTAAGAAGATAAACATACTGAAGGTGGTATTGCACCATTCACGAAGCCCTTATTCTGATGAATGAGATCTAGTGCCTTTAATAGACACGTCATCCTACAGAAGCAGTACAAAATGGAGAAAAGAAATAAGATTCTCTGGCATTGCATCATTTATACTTACTTCTGCAAAACTGAATGCTAAGTGGAATACATGAATAGCAAGTCAGAACAATAATTTTATTTCAGTCTTGACATCTTCTGTAGTGAACATGGCTATATAGCAGACTTAGGAGGGCTTGTTTGTCCAAAATTTGTTGCATTTCATCCAGATTTATTTGTCTGTCTTGTAAAAGATACTACCACTCCCTTGCAAGCTTTTCTTCTTTATGTGGTTATAGGTAGTAGAGAATCAATTTTTTGTGGTAACTTTCTGACTATATATCACTCCATGAAAAGTTTATCTTACCATAAACAAACAGATCTGTCATCACATGCTACTGCCAGTGATAACCAAATGTTGCCCCCGCTAAAGGATGGGAAAGTATCCAAAAGCAGGTGGCAGAAAAATAATGTTAAGCAGGCTCATGCCATCAAATCAGCATTAAAATATTGCATTATCTATGAAACAACCTACATTTTTTAGGGTTTAAAATAAATGCCTTTGTATGTTTAATAGGAGATTAAAGTAATGAAATATAGCTATTTCTTGTGAAGCTCAGCTCGTCTGAATGACCTGATCATCTTGGCTCTTTTTCCAGTGAATGAGGAGAAATAGACATTTTTTTAATTCCACGGTTTATCCAATCTATTTTAAATATCTACTTTATGTTGAGATTAATCATATCCCATAAGTTGCTATTTACTCTAAAAGACAACTGGTTTCATATAGTAGCTCCTGAGAGCTAGTTAAAATTTGCGCTACCCCTTTTTTTCTGGAAACTGAGTGTGTTCGCTTGTTTCTTTTTTTGGTCAGCAAAGGGAAGTTGCAGGGTTTTTAAATATTCACATGGAAACAATCTTTTACAAAAGAATAATAGTAAATCCCTATAATAGATTTGTACTGTATGTGATTATAGATACTTCTGACACATAGGTTACACAGTAGACTAAATGTTATCAGGGCGCGAGTGTGAGTGTGGGAAAATGATTGTCTAGATTGCTGAAATGTTAGGGTAAATGCTAGCATTGTTGTCTAGCAATCTCCCAAACTATCTCAGGTGTAACATAGTAGATGGCGTGAGCTAAATTCCCTTGAAGTGGCTTGTAGACAGCCATGTTCTTTCGAAGGGTAATTGAAGTGGATGGCTATGGTGAGAGCATTCTCATAGGTCTTGGGGCTTGATGTTTCTTAAGATACTAGCACAGATAGAGATGCAGTGTCTATGTGATGAAATAGCAGTCATTTTTTTAATTTTTCGTGGGGGGGTGAGGGGGATGGGAGACACATTCCTTTTCCCTAAGTCTAGATACTTCAGATCCTGATGGCTGATTCTCTCCTAATTAGTGAAGGACCTCATGGAGTGATAGAATGGTTTGGGTTGGAAGGGACCTTAAAGATTTTCTAGTTGTCGTGGTTTAAGTTGTAACTCATGCAGTTTGCTCACTCACTCCCTCCTCCCTCTTTCCCCTGCTCCTGGAGGGAGGGGGAGGAGAATCAAAAGAATGCAACTCCCTCAGGTTGAGATAAGAAGAGTCCAGTAATTAAGGTATAATACAAATCACTACTGCTGCCACCTATAATAATATTGGCAAGGGAAATACAACTGCTCACCACATGATACCCAGCCCGACCCAGCTGTGAACCCCCACCCTTCCAGGTCTCTGCTCTCCGTTTCTGCGTCCTGGGCATGACGTACTGTGGTATGGAATACCTCTTTGGTTAGTTTGGGTCAGGTGTCCTGTCTCTGCTTCCTCCTGGCTTCCCCTCCTCCCTGGCAGAGCATGAGGCTCAGATAGTCCTTGATCAGCCTAAACATTACTGCAACAACTGAAAACATTGGTATTATCAGTGCTGTTCCCAGGTGGAAAGTCAAAAACATAGTACTGCACCAGCTGCTAAGAAGGAGAAAAATGACTGCTACTGCTGAACCCAGGGCACTAGTTCCAACCTCCTTGCTGTGGGCAGGAACACTGTCCTCTAAAGCAGGCTGTTCATAGCCCCATCCAGCCTTCCAGCCTGGCCCTGAACACTTCCAGGAATGGGACATCCATGGCTTCTCTAGGCAATCTCATGTAGAGAATGAGCTGAAAATAGCAAACTGAAGGGAAGACCAGCCACCTGATTCGGAGACACTTAACGAAGTTGTTCAGTAAAATAAGGGCAGCAAAATGGAATCCATTTGTAGAGTCAGAATTACTTTCTTGGGGTGGGAACATGACAGCAATAAAGGAAGAATCCACAAAGAAGAATCTGGACTTGAGAAAGATGAATTTGGAACCACTCTTTTTATTGCTCCAAGAAATGGACCTCAAGCGAAAAGGAGTACTTATTTACATTTTAGCCATGTTACATGGAAAAAAATACAGAGAGGAAAGGGTAAAATGTGGAAAGAGTTTTAACTGCTCAGACTAGAACTACTCTTTCCAAGGAGCAGAGGGGGTGCTGCTTACCCCATTGAGCATGTTAATAGGCTAAAAAGGGCAATGCTAATAGAAAATGAGTGTAGGAGTATTTCTTCATTTCAGCAGAGAAGAAACTGAAGCTATGCTATCTTGACGCTATGATGGATGAAATAATGTTTGCGTTTTTCTTCCTGAGTTACCACATGGTCTGTTGGATTCAGTATGGAGATTAGATGAAGAAGTGAAGCTCTCACTTAGTGGCAAATACAGGGTCAAGAGTTCCTTTTTCTGAATAAAAAGGAATGGAAGACTGTAAGTTCTGCAAATTAATAAATTGCTCACTGATATCTTTTAAAATAGTGTAGATAATATGCTTTCTTCAATAAAATAATGCCATAATCAAGTATTTAATGAATAATTAGCTCTTGGTGTTTCCATTTCTGATTTACCCAAATTATATGTAATTTATGTACTGTTACTGTGGATACATCTGTTCTAAATGAATCATGGGAATATACTTTGCATCAAGATCAGATTCATTGGCAATTTATTTTATTTGACATTTTATATATCTGTGTCTTTTTTTCTTCTCTTCTTATTTCTGTTTGTAGGTTTTGACCTAGTGAAGTGTGAAGATCCTGGCATACCAAATTATGGCTACAAGATCCGAGATGAAGGACATTTTATAGACACTGTCATTTTATACAGCTGTAATCCTGGCTATACAATGCATGGTAGTAGCATTGTTACCTGCTTAAGTGGAGATCGAAGGGTTTGGGACAAACCTTTGCCTACTTGCATAGGTAATATAAGTTGTGGCAATGAAAGATTTTGGTCTGGTGTTTCAAGAAAAAATCCCAACAAATACTCTGTCTTTCTATACTTCATGCTATGATAATGGTGTAAATATATTTTAAAGTAAATATTTAATGTGGACGTCCAAGTATAACTTCTGTGAAATAGATAGGTGGCCATTAATGGCTGCAAAATACAAGGAGACTCATCTTTCCACATAGCAGCTTTAATGCAATACTACTACTTTGGTTCTGATGATATCCTGGGTCATTGAGTCTGATATGCTGTTACAGGCAGTGGTAGTCTCAAACAGTTCACAAGCTAAGCAAACCCTATGGTGAAGCAAATAAAGATTTTTTTCTTATTTCTTTACCACACCTGCTTTCATCAGAAATCACTGATTTCTAATTTTCATCCCACACCAGTAGATTGTTTAATCTGTGTGCTCTTGAGCCACTGTGGGCTTGACAGGATACCCTATCTGTCAGTCTTGAGGTAGACCTTTTCTCTAAATATCACACATCTTCAAGTACCTAAAGCTGTTTCATTACCAACCAACATAAATGTTAAAAAGAGGAGAATTAGATGAGGAGTGTAAAATAACTGCACGTCAGTACAGCTATTGCCTATTGTACCTTTGCAAAGCAGTTTCTCTCCTCCAGTGTTTATTTCCAGTCCAGCAATTAGCAGTGATTTTGTGTCCCTTTCTGAGTTCAAGTTTCCAATGAAGTTCTCATAAGGCCTTGGGAAAGTCTTTCTTTCTGTGTATTTTCTGATGCTTAGTGTTTGTCTCTGCTGCCTGCAGTGGGCAGGCCACCAACTGCTTTCAGAATTTACCTGTGGGATCCCTGCTTGTTGCCTCTCTCCCATATTGGGTGTTGCATTCTTCATTCCAACAGCAGCTTCCTGATGCGCACATTCATAGATTTACAAAGGAGCAAGTTTCCTTCCTTTCAAAAGTTCAGCTTACCCAGACGGTAGATGCCAGCAAAACAGCAGTGAACAGCACTTCTTCTGTTCTTAGTAGAACTCGTGATTCCACAATTATATCTCTAAGTTTTCTCTTACATGTTTTAGAGGTCAAAACAACTCTTTCCAGTTTTGATTTAAGGACTTGTAGTCTCTTCAAACATTCAAGTCCTCAAGCTCTTTAGTTAATTGGCTAGCTTCCTTTTCCTCTAAGTTTGCTCTTTTATAGAGAAAAGCTATAATTAGTCATACCTATGACTATCTCCCCATTAAATTTAAATGAAGTCGTTACTCTAAGGTCATTTTCTGTAATATTTTCTTGTGCCTGTGTTCACTACAACATAAGTATTTGAATCATTTCTAAAATACTTGTTTGGTTTAAAGACTGTTAGGTGAATAAATCCAGCCATCTACCTAGTTCCTTGGTATGATGATTTGTCATCTAATCTTCTTATCTATATGTGGGATGCTCAAATCTCAACCATACAGAATTTAAAAAGAAATAAAAAATCATGTGTATTCCAGTCTGTCCTGGATGAAGATAGGGAATGCAGGATTAAGTGAATCTAAAGAAAAATCCCATGTTTGCTCCTGAAGAACGTCTTTTGTAGCACTTCTCCAACATATTTTTGACCAGTATGTATTTTTTAAATGCTGACTTTGTTTAGTTTAGTGGATCACTACCATGTAAAGCTCCTTTCTCTCCCATATCTGTACCTGCATTTCCAGTCTTCTTGATAGCAGTTTACTTGCAAGTGTCTTTTCGAGTTTACTTTCAAGTGTCTTTCACTTATGATTGCTACTTTATTAATTATTATTATTATTGTTGTTGTTGTTATTATCATCATCATCATTATTATTGTTATTAGATTTTTTACCTTGCCTTGCTAGATTTGGTTTCTATATTTTCTTGCTTAGCTTTTGAAATCACTTGTACCAACTTGAAGATCCCACTTCACCTCTAATTAAAATCATGTCCTGATATAAATAGAATAGTCAATCTTCTTTTGGTACTCTGAGACAGTTCAGTCTTGCCTTCTGTCTACCACAAAGTGATCTTTCTGTATATCTTCATCTCTTTACACGTCTTTTTATTTGCTGTCCATTTTTTTATCTTTAAAGTCAAATTTGGGAATTGCATCAGTTTTGTATAAGCTTCCTCTTCCCCTTTCTCAACTTAAAACTCTTATAAAATTTAATATATTTCCCCAAGAACTCAAATATTCACTGTTCCCTCTGAAAAATTTCTAAAGGGGAATCTTTCTAAACAGGCTTTCACAAATGGACTGTTAAATTAATTATAGTTTTTTTTACTGTTCTATGCGCAGGAAAACTCATCAAGAGGAACTCTAAAAACTCCACTAAGCATCTGCACATCATTTAATGCTTTTTTTTTCCCTGCTTCCAATGTCATTTATGTAATCTTTTCTTTCTTCAGTTTTATCTTATGCTGTCACAGTTTTATCTCTTCCTACTTTTATTTGACAGGCTTTCTTTTTTTTATTTTTCTTAAGTTGTCATGAGCCTCCAAACATGACTTACTTTTTCAGTCATTTTTTCTTAATACCCTCCTGTTTATGGAGACCTATTCTTTTTTGCTTGTGTTCTAGATTGCCATTTGATATCTGCTGTTCTCTCCAGTGACATTTAAATTCATTATTGTCTTTACAATCTTTTCAGTCTCATTCAGAAAAAAACTTTCAAGCCCATATGTAAAAATATTGCACATATTCTACACCTACTCCTATTCAGCCATACACTGGTATATTGGTCAACATTAATCTTTTCTATGTTCCTTAATGAACATGGTTTATATTTCTTAATGTTCCTTAAGGCTTAATGGAGAAAACTGCTGAATTATTTTAATTCCTTCTCTGGAAGATTATAGAACTTTTTTTAATATAATCAAACTTTATCAGTTTATCACTCTATTCGTTGTAGTATATTTATTCCTTATATAGTACATACCGTGAGGTGATGATTTTGCAGTGCATATTGAAAAACATTTATGCATATTGAAAAACTTCAGATTTTTGTGTTATAATTGCTTTGGAAAGTTTACTTTCGATCTGCTCCTAATATGGATATTATCTTTTTTTTTTTTTTTTTAACATATAAGAGCTATAAAATGCATCATCACAAATTTTAATCTCGCTTTCTCTTTCTAAATGTCTTCTATCTGTCAGTTGGTTTCAGTTTAAAAAATTTTGGCTTAACTAGGTTTCTTGAGTTACTTGGTAAATACAGTACTGTATCAGTCATTTCTTCATCTGCAGTTAGCTACCACAGTGACTGTTGCATTCTGAACTTACTTGTGTCGTGGTTTAGACCGTAAATCAGCCACGCAGTTTGTTCACTCACTTCCCCCTTTTTCTTCCCTCTGCTCCAG
>JANRGW010028903.1:0-47386 GCA_024733675.1 Psilopsiagon aymara
GAACTGCACACAATACTCCAAGTGAGGTCTCATGAGAGCAGAGCAGAGGGGCAGGATCACCTCCCTCGACCTGCTGGGCACACTCCTTTTGATGCAGCCCAGGATACAGTTGGCTTGTGAGCTGTGAGAGCACACTTCTGGCTCATGTTCATTTTTCCATTGACCAACACCCCCAAGTCCTTCTCCTCAGGGCTGCTCTGAGTGTCTTCTCTGCAAAACCTGTAGCTGTGCCTGGGATTTCTCCAACCTAGTATTGACAAAAGCTAAAATGTTCTTTTATGGAATAAAAACATCAGGCCATTTGCAATAGTGCAAAGAGATTCAACTTAAGTCAATTAAAGGTATAAGAAGATAGGTCTTTAAGAATGCCACATTTTAGGCAACACAAAGAGTTTTCAAATTTTATTCAGTGTCTAATACAGACTATTAAAAGGAAGATTCATGGTATAGAACACCAATCATTCACTTCAACTAAAGAATAATGATAAAATTTTATGAGTTTGAAAATTCCCATGATAACCACAAAGTGAACACTTAGTATGTGCTCTTTGATGAATAGTAATATAACTTGTCAAAATAATGAGGGTGAACAGAAACTACTGAAAACAGTCATCATATTCTTAAACACAGGGGATCATAGGATTAAGTGATGCCAGTTTCTCTAAGTTGTCATTGTCCTGAAATTTCAAAGTGATGAAGTGTAACTATTTCAGAGAGGTTCTTTAATGCCGCAGAAGTGGGTGAAATATATCAAACAGGATTAGATTTGAGGTAGAAGCAGCTTTGTCTTAACTGCAGCATATAATTACCAGATAGTCTAAAGCCCACATAGCTATTAGATATTGAAGCACAAAGCAAATAGCACCTCTCCTGAATAAATACAATCATATAATTACATTTGATATGTAAAAAAAAAAGCCCAAACTTTTTAAATATTTCTACATTTTGTCTTTTGGAGTGTTTGCATTTGAAAAACTTACAAAACTATGAATATGTTTATCTGTGCATGAACCATAACTACAAATTTCACAGAATGTTTGTCACCGTGAAGGGCTACAATTCAGAATTGGAAACAATTTTTTAGTTAGCTGATGTTGTTTCGTAATAGTTTCATCCTTTCCATCTTTATCCTAAGTTTTCCTTTACAAAATCAATAATCTGTCAAATTCCTTTCATTAAATAGTGTGTTATTTTGAGAACATTATCTCCAAAATATTTCTTGTGGAAGGAATGGTTCAGCAAGGGAAGATTGGCAGAATTTGGACATCTGTGTCACAGCTTCGTTTCCTTCAATAAAGCTGGATATGACAGAGTTTAATACTTTGGGATGATGAATGTATTAAACATATTAAGATTTTACATGCAACATATAATAAGTTGTATGTGTTTGGGCTTACTTTTACCATAGCTATATCCTAGGGTTACCCAGATAGTAGTTAGTCCCGCATTTATTTAGCCTTTGTACTGCCTCAGGATTCAATGAGGCTAGAAAGAAATCTCAGTCTGAAGCATAGTGACTAAAAATAATCCTTCCACAGTTCTGCTAAGTGCCTAACCAGGCTTATTTCTTTTCAGAATTTAAATTATATAATTATAAAATTTTAGTTTAGACAAGTATCCTCCTTCTGCATTATCTTGTGATACATAAGAAATAATGACATACTGAAGCCAGCTGGTCTATAGGAAGCCTGAGGACCCAACTTACACAAATTCCTTAAAAAGACCATGGAAATACATGCAAAAAACATGTGTGACTTGGCTGTTTCTTGATCAGGAAATGTATTTACTAGAATCTAGACAGGCCTGGGTGCACACTCTCAGATTAGAAAGGAACTGATGTAAATCTTCATTTAGAATTTACATTGCATCTTGATAACTTGACATCTAAATAAATAAATATATAAAATCAATTAACAATATCAGGATCACTTTGGTGGCATTTGAAATTCAAGGCTTTTTCTGTGCCTTAGATAAAACTGGAAGTGTTTGTAAGATGTCAATGTTGTGATATTTCAGAGTGGAGTAGTGCTACCAAAAGGGACAAGCCTGGAAAGAAAGTAAGATTTGGATCATTTTCTAGAGCAAAACATTTATGATGAGAGGCCTAAATCCTTTCTTTCTTTGCAAACTGGTTATCACTTAGGAGACACAGGACTTTTTCAGTGCAAAAGAGAACTGCTTTGCATTTGACTTTTTAAGCACTTGCTTTTCATTTTAATGCAAGAACACTTTCCTAGCTATGTGGGAAGTTGCTGTGACTGATTAAAGCAATAGGTCCAAACCAGACTTGTTTAAAACCAATAACAACAACAACAACGACAATAACAATAATGATAATAGTTGTTATGGCTTTCTCATTATTCCATTGTTTCTTCATATATATTGTGTCAACAAACGATCAGTCATGTATACTACTTGTCTTGTTAAATCTGCTTGTCTCTCCGTTTCTTATGCCCTTTCACTTTCATCTTTTCATGCTGCAGTACAGAGCACTGGGTTTAAGGTGCCAGGTAGGATTAAAGGTATCCCAGGGAGAATTTGCCTTTGAAGTGGCAGAGAGCAAATGCTTCTTATCAGCTGTAAGTGTTCCTTGTGTCACTGGCTTTCATGGCTGTGACATGTCATTTGTAAGGATCTCTTATTTCTGCATGCTGTAGTAGAAAGTAATCCGCCAGTTTATTAATAGTGCAAAAATTCACTGGCAGAGGGTGTTGTTGCTGCATGATGGTGTCCTATTAATGGTAAATTAGTATCATATAATATTTCTGTAACAGTAGGGCACATGCTTAAGTATAATTTTAAAATAAATTTTTCACATATTTGTCTGATTATATTCTGTTTTTACAAATGTGTTGTCATGGCTATGCACTTTTTTCACACTACCAGTTTCGCCTGCCTTAGAAAGGGCAGTGCTCCCAAGGGTGAGCAGCAAGTCCCAACTATTAACACTATATTCTGATTCAGAGACTGGTTCTCCTGGTCATATTTTATGAAAAACTTTATAGGGAGTACAAAGATATGATCAATAAATATTTGATACACAAAAATCTGTATTTATCACCCTTCCTTGAGAGGCCTTTGCTGCCTATGAGTATCTATAGGTAAAGCATGAATGAATTCTAAAAGATTTAAATCTGAATTCTGTTGCTAGTTGCTCAAGTTTAATAATGTTTTGTTTCCTTCATCATTAGATGATAGAACAATAAGTCTGTTGTTACACAGTGTATATTCCAGCATATATCCAGTTTTGTTACTGGTCCTTTACACAATTGAAAACCCTATTCAGAAGCTATATCCAAGCATTCCATATACAAATATAATTCTCCAGGATGGTTTCTGCCAATAAGCTAGAACACTTGAATGCTTACAGTATGTGAAGATGAAAGGCTTCAAAGTGCATCTGAATCATGCTCAAGTTCAAAATCAAAAGTTTCTCTTCTGAATTTTGGATATTAAACAGACCACAGCAAACACTTATGTTTAACAAATACAGTTTATCCTTAGATCACTTCAGAGCTGAGGATCAATCACTGAGCTGGTGTTTCTCAGCACTACTCCTTTCTGAAAATAAATGAATTGCATAAACACACATAAATTTAGCTCAGTAACTTCCTATAAATTTGAACAATCAATGCCAAAAGGACTTTTTCTGCTCTCACTTATGGTGTTGTAAAATAGAATAAAACCTCCTTCTTTAAAGTGAGAAGAGGTCTGAACTTCTATTTGGTGACCAGTGAAAAAGTCCATTAATTTTTAAATGTCAAGGATAAAATGCATAGGAAGTGCTAAGTAAAAATCCTATCGAAATAAGCTGCTGTTATACTGTGCTAAGGAAGAGAATCAAGGTTTACTAAAAACTTGAGCAATCAAATAGTTTCAAGGCTCTTTCTGTAAGAGAAAGCAAAACCTAGTTCTTTCATTATTCTGCTTTTATTTAAAATTGTTTTCAATTGTCAGTTTAAACTTTCATGTACTGCAAAAATGTATATATAAAGAGCTCAGATGACAATCAGGATTTTTTTTCATGGAATTCAATGTATTTTAACTCTTTTTTTTTTTCCCTTAAAATTTTAAGAAGGCAGACTGACATGCAGTTGTACTTTAAATTATTCTTTTTTTATGTATTTTAAGCAATATGCAAATGTGATGCCTGTTCTTCCTACCTTTTACCCTCATCCATGTAAAACCCCAGCCTTCATATAACTTTGAATTTCTTTAATATCTTTCTATATTTTTTTCCATTAGTGTCAGTTCTGGATGACTTAAGTTTTACAGGCTCTTAACTTTTCTAACTTGGCTGACGTAGTTTCTCAACGGTGACAAACTTGCTGTGCATCAGAAGATATATATGTATGTTTGGAAAATTTAGTGCCAGCAAACCAATAAAGCCTCTCCAGAGAAAGTCTTGCTGAACATCACACAGGAGCAACACTTCAATGAATTTCTTAATGTAGTCACTTTACTGCTTCTTTCTTTTTCTTCCTTTTATTTATTTGTTTAAAAAATCAGGACAGAGGAAGTAATTATTTCTTTTAAGTCTTAACTTTAGATGACTCCTTTGTGTTCATAATTTTATATTTTATTTATAATTTATTTTTCAAAATAGTTGGTTTTGCCTGCAGAAAGGGAGAGAACATATTGAATTCTTCAAGAAGGAATTCTTTCTTTTGTTCAGAAAAAAATTTAAAAAGTTAAAATATTTTTTATTTAGAATAAAGTAATTAATTGCAACCACAGTTCATGGCTGTGAAAATTGAAGACATGCCTCAACCCTAAGGTAGGTCGAGGTGAAAATATCCAGAAGGATAGAGCTGTCAGTGTATATTTATGCAAAGTTTTTACCACAGCTCGTGAAATGAAATCAGGACCTAAAGCATACAGTTTCAGTATTCTGTTTTTTTCAGTCTTTAAAAACCTGAATATAATAATGTACTTTTTTAAATATATGAGACATCCTTGTGCAAAGAGTGGCATGACTTTAAAATCATGTACTCTGTTAGAAGAAAAGTGTTTGCAGATTCAGGGTATTCTCATCTTTACAGGGTGGGACAGAACAGAAGTCAATGCTTGCTAGCAGCTGGAAATGGAAGATACCATTAGTGAATGAAATATATGTGGCTACGTATATAATCATATCTGGTGATCTAACTGGCTAGGAAAATACTGCTTGCTAACTATCACACAGAACTGTGAAAATATCTCAACCTATTCTGGCAGCAACGGGTCAAAGAAAAATACCCATTCAAGAAGGAATTATATGGGAATCATCAGTAATGCACATATATTTTAGCTATATTAGTGTAGAACTACAGAAACTTGAAAACCCTGGTTTTGTTTTCATTTCACTCTTCTAGAGAATGTTCTTCATGCCCTTCATATTCCTGATTCTGTGTGATCTTGGATGTCATAGATAAACTAAAGAATTTTTTTAATAAACAAAGCCATATATGCAAGAAAGCACTTGACAAAGTGGGGGGGACTTCTAGAGCTTTCAAAATGAAAGAAATAGGATTTACAGTCAGATTTGTACGTATCATGGACACTAAAATCCCCCCAGTATTCCACAGTAGTTGCGAGGTGGCTCCACAGACATTTGTCTTAATAGGACACTTCTCAAAAATGGAGTAGACAGAGAGGCTATGTAAATTCTGGAATGTTTGAAAACCTTTTTATCAATGTTTCAAGGAAAATGTCTCAAATTTTTGTGGAATTATTTGTCACTAGGTGTGTTAATTACTAAATATGAACATAACAAATCACAGCAAATTTCTAACAAGAGACTGGCGAAAATATTTATGGTACATCCAAACTGGTTCATGATGCTGATAAGTAAATTCTGGAAACAGTGCACCTTATAGAATGGAAAAAGTAAAGAAATTCCTAGTCTTATGGAATATTGTCAGACACTGATATTGTCTATTTTCTGTCTTGCTTTGAATGTGGGCACTTGTGTATTTCTGCTTCATGAAATGCAGTTTAAGAGTCTATAAATATATCAGTGTCTGATATCATTTTTTCAGCTTGTCATTTCCTCACCTTTGCTAAATACATTTGGTAGGCCATATGATGAATCTGGTTTTGACCTCCCCTTTCTGCAAATACAAAACTGAAAGGCAAATTTTAGTTCTCTGTTTTGGTTAAAAATTGTGCAACTTTAGTAACAAAATTCTTTGATTCATTACCTGAACTTGTTTGAATCCTACTGTATTTGTTTGAATACTACTGTCCTATTCATAGTCATCTATGCATCCTGAGTCTCTACTAGGCATTTAATTACACGCACAAAGTGTGTTAAATCCTCAGTTGAAGTAAATTGAGCACTTCGTATATATATATATACATATATAAATTACATGAAGGTTTGATCCACCTAGTGCAGAATAGGTATAAATTGGTACTGTGCATGCCTGGGAATACAGGTGTAAATGACAATGTCTTGAAAAATACGAGCCAATAGATTGCTGGCTCTGCAAGTCCTCCCATGCATGTGACACCTTGCTAGGTAATCCATCCTGCTAAGTTCTCTGGAAAGAAGAATGTAGAAATAAGAAAGATCTAGAGTCATGAGGCAAAAAATAAATAATAGCAGAAACATGAAAGTCAACATTTGGACTTTCATTTGGATTTCTTTTTCTTTAAACAAGCTTTCAAAATTAGAAACTGGATCTGCAATAGAAGTTTTGGCATTGTCTGTGCAGCTAACGTGGCTTTGAGGATGCAAAACAGAAAATGTAATTCAAATAGTTCTTGCTATGTCTCAGTTTCGCCATCCTATTTAGAATTTACTTGAACTGTGAACTTGTCACCTAATGACAACATAGTAAAATTACAATGTAATTTGAATTTGTATTCTAAGAATAAATTAATTAAAAAAAATTATCCTTGCAAGGTTCAAATGCAGTGGGCTGAGGATGAATATAGCAAGAAAAGGGAACATCAGGCTCTAGTTAGGGCTAAATTTGCTTTTTATTTTAATAGATGGATTTATGTACCCAAATAAGATAGCAAATATTCCTTGAAATCTTAATTTCAGGCTTATATACACACCAAGAAAAATAATTAGCAATACATTTTACTCTATATAGAGTTTTATAAGTGTGCATATTCACTTCTTTAAACCTTCCTTTCATATTTGTGCTTATAAGACTCAATCCAATAAGAGCAAATAAATCATGTTTATGAAAAATGAAAAAAAAAACTCCCAAGCATGTTAACTGATTTAGTTAGATTAAATTTATTTCCATGTTTTATTTTCAACACACTCTTGATACCAATCGGGTCATATGTGTACTGTTATAGTACTAATTAATAGTAAGAACAGTCAAAGCAATGTTAAAATTAGACAAGGAAAATTTAAAACAGTGCTAAAAGAACCTGGATTTGCTTATAGCATTAACAAGAAACATGATGGCTTCACTCATCACTGGTGCTGTGATCCATTGCCCTGCTATTTGCCATTTCTATGTCAATAAAATAACTAGAGGTTTTTCAACTGATTTTATTGGTTATGTTATCACTAGCAGTTCTAGTGTCCTTGACATAAAAAGGACATGGAACTGCTGGAACAAGTTCAGAGGAGGGCCATGAGGATGATCATGGGACTGGAGCACCTCCCTTACAAAGATAGGATGAGAAAGTTGGGGCTGTTCAGCCTGGAGGAGAGAAGGCTGCGTGGAGACCTCATAGCAGCCTTCCAGTATCTGAAGGGGGCCTATAAGGATGCTGAGGAGGGACTCTTTGTTAGGGACTGTAGTGAGAGGACAAGGGGTAACAGGTTTAAACTTAAACAGGGGAAGTTTAGATTGGATACGAGGAGGAAGTTCTTTACTGTGAGGGTGGTGAGGCACTGGAATGTGCTGCTCAGGGAAGCTGTGAATGCTCCATCTCTGGCGGTGTTCAAGGCCAGGTTGGACAGAGCCTTGAGTGATACGGTTTAGGGGGACGTGTCCCTGCCCATGGGAGGGGTGTTGGAACTAGATGATCTTAAGGTCCTTTCCAACCCTAACTATTCTATTCTTTGATGCTATAGAATACGATGGCTGGTGTCCTAAAGAAGAGTAAAGCTTTCTGAGATAGTTAGTCTTTCTCCTGGTCTCTCTTTCTTTTTTACATATAATTGCACATACAAAGCATTAAGCATTCATCATATAAGACACAGAAGCCGTCTAAGGAAAGAGGTCAGAACACAGTTCTCCCCTGGAGGTGCTCTGCTTTATTGGGTGGGAAGAAAATGTATTCCCATTGCTCTCTATTTCTGGACCAAACAAAATTAGCGAATCTCCTTTTTTAAAAAATTTCAAAGATATAACAAGAGAGTGGAAATATGTGACTGCTTGAAAAAATGTGGTTCCTTGTGGGGCAGAGTTGCAGGCTTGAGGTCTTTCATTCTAAGGAGGACATTTTACACAGGTCTTGGAGCCTCTCTGAACTGTGGAAAGGCAGAAATGCACAGTCACCTCTGTCTTGTTTCACTGTGGTCTTGACTATAAGAATTTGTGCCCTCTGTGGTTCCTATAGAGATTACTCCTCTTGTCAGATTAGCCCTATCTGTTCTGAGGTCCTAATGAGACTTGTTAATGACCTTGATGCTGAACCGCTTAGATCTGTTAAAATGGCAGAAGTCCTTAGTATTTATAAAACTAAAGAAGATTTATAGGCAACGTAGGAAACTCTACTGATGAAAAATGAGATAAATATAGAATTTAAGCACCCATTTCCTAAGTAAGTAAGAATATGTCTGCACATGAGTTTAAGGAGATTATGGTTAGAATCAACAATACTATATAAGCTATGTATGGCTAGTTTATCAAAAGAGTTTCATTTCTGTGCATGAGCTTTTTTTACTGCCCTGAATGCCATTCTTCATTTATATAACTCTTTCTTAGCTTATTGTTTTTCAAAAAGCAATTGTCACTATCTCTTTTTGATGACAAATCTCATCTAAAAGTATTCCAGATAACCTGTTCACCCCATTGCAGTTGATGGGTACATTTCTACTGGCTTAGTTGCTTTTTACTTCTCTCATCAGCTGAGTCTCTAACCATACTAGTTTATTGCCTGTAACACAGCAGGTCAGATCTAAGGTCCACTGAAGTCAATAGACATCTCTCAAATTACTTAAATGGGTTGTAAAAAAACCTCTGAACTTAGAGTTCATATGAAAGACGACCCATAAAAACTAAGTTTATTCTTCCATTTTATAGAAAAGGGAGTTCACAGTAATACGTCTCAGAAGTCGATGCTATGATATGCAACAAATTCTGAATGAAAGTGTTTTTTTTATTTATACATAAAATTAGAGCACTTGACAGAGGCACACTGGAAAATGGAAATAAACTTTCGAAAATTAGGTGACAAAATATGCTGCTTTTGCATAATTGGGTTTCTCATCACTTCATACAAGCACAGGCAGGCAATGTTTACCTATGTGATGCTGAAGAATGCAAATATTTGCTCCACAAACAATAGGTGGGCCTTTAAAGATACTAGTTGAAGCTCTTGAAGTTAGCTGATTAAGGCCTCTGTGCCCATAAAAGTGCAGAGATTAGAAAATAGGCTTGCAAGGCTTGCAAATGTATTCATAATGAGAAAGGGGAAAGGGGTTGTGTTTGGGACATGATTAGCTGGTAATCAGTAAAGAACAAACTGATTATTAGCTCTTCAATTCCTGTCAGTCTTAGGGGATTCCACTCAGTGGCCTAATTAAACTGAGCTTGAAGTCCTCACATCTCCATTCAGTGGCAATTTCATTATAATATTCAGTTCTTTGAGTGAGCTTTGCCTTCCCTCTCTTTAATCATATGTTTTGCATTTGTGTAACACCTTCCTTGATTAGTTTCTTTACAGGATTAGCTTCTGATAACTGCATGGTTTATGAAAGCAAATGTCATGCATAAGACAATCCAGATATTAGAATTTATTATCAACACTGGAATTAAAAAAATCAAGTAACGTAAACATTTTTAATTAAGATTTTCATCAGATGGAAAACTATTAGCTCTTAAGAAGCTAATCATCTCTGGGTAAAGAAGTCAGAGTTTTGGTTTTTTTTTCCTTTTTTTTTTTTTATTAAATGGCTAAAATAATCCATTTTCATAAATGATAACTTGTTTGGTTGTCTCCAAGAAAACAGTCACAAAGCTGAACTCAGGATCTCACCACTGCAGCCCAGCTGAAGGACCATGTGGTGCAGAAGACAAGCTTCCCTATAGCTGGCCTATTAATTTTCCAGCAGAGACACACATATACAAAGTACTTTATAAAGAAAGATAAAGCTAGTTTGGGAAAGCTAGTTTGGTTTTTGACTATTCTGAATATTTACCCATTGCTAGAACTTTATTGTTATTTAAAAGACAATATTGAGGTTTTTTTCCTCAATGCTTTTGGGTTTCTGTCCCATCTGTATTTTGTTGATTGAATCTGGAAATTAAACAGAAAGCTATGACAAGAAATGAAGATTTTCAGACATATATTTAATCATGCCAGATGTATGAAATATTGGAAATTTTAAGAAAGGACTTCTACTCTACTTCTTATTTGAATACTATGAACCCTTTTATGCAATTATGCAAACCAAATATATACTGGTGTATTCTAATATGTGTCAGTACAGCTCCATCTAATTCTCTTTTTTTTGTGAAAGAGGTAACAATTTAGAAGCAGAAAGGAAAATAAATAAATCCCAAATTTTCCTTCCTACAGAGTGGGTGTACCTATTCCAGAAGCTGAAATGGGAAGCATAAGCTGCCACAAAGACACTGCTGTGTTTACTGGCTATAAAATATATACACTAAAGATGCCACATTTCTTTACAGAAGATGAAGAGGGACAGCCTGAGAGAGATTATAGTAAGGGTGTTTGCATATAAATATGGATTATTGTACAAAGTTAGGTGCTCCAGTAGAAACATGTATCAGATAGTCTAAAAAAGTACATTGTGTGCAGGGGAACATCACAGAAATTGTTGTAGTGCCATCTCCCAAAACTTTTTAAAAATGCAGTAAAGACAATCTTGGAATAACTTTTTGGTGAGTGTTTTTTTGGGTTTGCTTTGCCCTAAGCTGGCACATTTTCCTCCATTATTGCTCCAAATTTTGTATTCATTTCCACCAGAAAGTTTTTAATGAAGTTTTTAAAATATAGTAGAAGTTCATTAAGTCTCAAAGCATTTCTATAGCATTTCTGTTGTTGTTACTGTCATTGTTTTATCAAGGGAGACAAGGCATATGTCAAAGGTTGAATAGTAGCAAAAGCAGAGATAAAAAGCCAAGTGTTCTGCCTTTCTTGACCCAGATTCATCTACTCTTTCTCTATTCCATGTGTGATTTCTAGCAGGAAACAAAGCTGGCTTCACAAAAATATGTATAGAAGAATTAAGGCATTTCATCAGGTGTGAAAGGAAACTCATATATGACAGGGTATATCTCCAAAGAGCAAAAAGACCATTTCTTTTAACATAGTCATGACTCATGCTGTTGCTTTCTGCCTTTATAACAATAGCAATAATGTTCACAAATAATGTAGATAACAGTCACCATGCTGGTAACACCAGAAACTGGTACTAGTTTTGCTGACAGTGTTAGAGCAAGACCAAAGTTTACTTCAGTGTAGGAAGCTTCTTTTAAAGTTTCTTACCTACCACATCCTACATCTTTGGCAGAATGAATAGATTCTAAATATGGACATGCTGCAGATTTTCTCAGATTTGTTACTTTCTCCAAGCTAGTTGCTAAATTATTCACAATCTAACCTTTTGCCATGTCCTTTAAAAAGTACAGATTTTGATGCTAAATTCTTGGCTATTAAATTCTGTTCAACCTGTTATTTATCATTAAAAAGAGTCAAAAGCATATAAAGCCTCATGTTGTTGCATACACTGAAAATCTCTATTGTTTGCAGTTCTTTTTGTACAGTACATCATTCCATAAGCAAATTGATTGAATGTCATATAACCCACAGAAATGTTGGAGTATTCTTGGCTGATGTAAACCAGTGTTGCTTTTGCCCATTCTTTTCTGCAGATTTAGCTGGAAACAGAGATTATTTGGAATGTTAATGCTGCTGCTTCTGCAAGGATTATTGATTTGTTCTACTTTAGCTTTAAAAAAAAAAATAGCAAAATGGAAACTATTTGTCAGTAGAAGAAGACAGTAAGAGGAGCAGATCCTCAGCCTTCTTTTGAACTCTCAGCCTGAATAACTTTAGGTATTGGTCATACACTAAAAAAAAAAAAAAATAAAAAAATATGCAGCTATTGGTCTTGTAAGAAGAGTAATATTCAATCATCACAAAGGCCCTTGTGAAACCATTTAAACAACTCTATTGATTTTTTCCTGGTTGGCAGTGTTTAATTCAAACAACTCCCAAGGAGTACAAACATCACTGCAGGCAAATTATTAAGTGCTCTGGCCTCTATCACTCCCTGACCACCACTGATACAATTGCAAGTGACAAAAATGAGCATTTCATCCCCCTTTATCTCTGTGTTGTCCTGTGCTAAGCCAACAAATACTGCAAAGTGAGGTCTGAAGACATTATTGAGAAGAAAATAAATGCCCCATGCACATACTTTTCTCACCAGTTACTGCAAGGATGACAATTTTTTACAGGGACTGTGGTGCTTTTATGAAATACCTCCATGAATTACCATCCATGGCAATTACTCATTAACATTTGGAAAGGACACATCTGGTCCCTTGCACATAACATGAGCTTCATTCAAAATAAGCACTGAGTAAGCAGTACATCTGCAAAAACTGTTAGCCTGACTAGCAATTTATAGGAGCAAGTGTAGTAAATAGAAAGTCCTGGGAACAAGCAAGGTTGCTCTATGCCTCTGTGGATACATTATCTGTCTATTATGTCAAGCTGATTGCAACTAGGAACTTTCTTTTTCCCTTCACTCTGTGAAGATCAGTGCAGTGAGAATCAGCTTATTCTTACAGAAAAATATCCCAGGTATTTTCTCCCAGCAGGAAGAAAGTGATGTTCTGCAGATATATATTACACCCCTTAAAGCACAAGTTTCCTAAGAGGCAGATGAGAACTACCTTATCAGTCACCTATACAAGAGTAGTTTGACATAAAAAGATTCAAGGAGAAATTGGAGAAATGGAGGGAAGAGAATCATGCTGAGGTTAGTAAATACCAAGCAAGTCCATCTGGCTCAGTTGAAATGAAATGAAAATTACTGAGACCATTAAGGGTGGTCCAGATTTGGTTGCCCATTCTTCTGCCCATGCAGAATTGTGGAATCTGGATGGACTGTGCTGACTGAATTTCCTGAATCCCTTTTAGAGTAGTCTAAGAAGTGACCTTTAAACTTTCAAGGCGTCTTTTCTTTTCATATAGTGCTCAGCAGAATGATTTCATAACTTAGATTCAACTGATTCCAATTCTACATTAAATTGACAGAATTCTTTAAAACAAACAAATGAACAACAGCACCATATAGATATACATATATGCACAGCTGAATGAGGAATATTTGAAAAAGATAGAGAAAAAAATGACATTCATATAGGAAATGGACTTAGAAGAAACATATCTGGTTGTCAAGCATATATTTGAAAAACGTTCCCAGCAGTACACTTCACATCAAGTTACTAGATTAAAGCAATTAAATAAAATGAAGAATTAAAAAAAATTGAATTTAAGTTTGAATGTGAGAGTCTAATGAGTGGAAAAATCACAGAAACTTTTTGAGACTTAAATCTGTAAAGGCAAAAAGATGGAGTAGATAATACAGTTTAAAGAGGGACAGCTCAAACACCTACAGTTATAAAAACTGCTTGTGAAATGGGAAAAAAAGAAAAAATGGTAGCAGCAGATTATAATCAGAATTTATAAAGTAAACCCAAAACCAGAAGCAACAGGGTGAATGAGCTTCACATAAAAATCGCCCAACAAAACCCATAACATATCATGAAGCTGAAGAAAAGCAAGCTTATTAAGACATTAGAGCAAGACAGTTACAGATATATTTGAAAGTGGACAGGGAGATAAATTCCATTTCAAACTGTGTGTTTCAGAATAGGGTTTTTTTTGGTGAAAAGATATTCCAGCTCCTGATAAGTAACTAAGTATAAAATGCATATATTGATGAACAAAGTTTGAGAGAGTTGGAAAGTATGAACAAATTAATAACATCCATTTTGTGTGTATTCTGCATGTTCATCTGCCTTCTAAGTCAGCTTGGCAGTGCACTTTGCAATTCAATGGATACTGCTATTGAAGTGGAGAGTGGAACAAAACCCAAACCTAGAATACTCCAAAAAAGGGGAAAAATTATCTTGGCATTATTTGTCACAACAAGGAAAACACTAGTAATACTTAGTAAAGTCCTTATTATATCTGTTAAAGGCACTGAGATTGCACACTAAAGCAGAAAGAAAAGAACAAACCTTAAATGTGACAATGTGGCAGCAAGTTGCTAGATTAAAGCAATTAAATGAAATGAAGAATTAAAAAAATATTGAAGTTTGAATGTGAGAGTCAAGAATGCATAATCAACTCCACAATTGGAAAAAAATCATACTTAAACATGCCTGAGTCTTGTGAGATACTTCTTACTGTCTCTAAATAGTTTTTTATTTCATTTTTGTTTCCATTATAAATTTTTTTATTTACAAAATTTACTGTATAGTCTCCTCAATATTTTATATTTTATTCTTTGGTATTTCTAGGTTTAAATAGCAAGATCATAGTACAATCTTGGTAGTCCACACTGATAATAAGAAACACTGCTAATTAATGCATCTTTTTGAATGAGCAAACATGTCAAGACACTATCAGCTCCAAGAACTGCTCCATTTACTGCAATTAGCTTAATTCTAATTATTTATGACAATTCTTCAAACTTCACTAGCAAATGTACTGTATTACTTGTACAAATGTAAAATCATTACAACTGCTGAGACTTTCATTTATTTGATTTGATAGTGTATCTTTTCTGAATGACAGAAGTGAATTTGTTTCAAAAACATGACTTAATATTTGAAAATTAATGCAATTCAACAGTGTAACAAAATAAAAAAAAAAAAAAGCCTGAAATACTTTTAAGAATAATATTGAAGATACTTCAAAGATCTCAGAAAACTCAAAATTCACTTTCAGGTTCCCTTTAAAGCAGAGAAATGTTGAGGCTTTCTTTCTTAGAACTTCCAGAGAACCAAGCCCAACTGGAAGCCTAGACTTAGCTTCCTGAACATACACAGGTGATTGAGAGTAACCAAAGTACATTTTGTACTTATTTTAAGCACAGTGTCAATTCCTAATCCCTGTGAAATTCTCCATTTTTTCTGTGGCTCTGTATAAAAATTATAAAGGTTTTCATATTTTTTTTTTCCAGCACATCTTCCACAGCAACAGGAAGCTAATATGAAGATAGCAAAAAATTTGAGAAAGAATAGGTCATGCAAAGACAAAGGTAACAAGCTCACCAACATCTGAAAGACAAAAAGAAAATGAACATGGATAAGAAAAGTATTTGTTCTCAAAGGACACTTTTGACATGAAATGTTTGTGATCTCTCTGCATGGAGGCTTTTAAGTGGATTTATAAAAGAATAGTTCACTACTCCAGAGAATCAAATATATCTGTACTTCTTTTGGCAGACGGGATACTCCAAGGGCAATAGAATGACAGGCAGTTTTGCCTAAGCAAAAGGCAATTATGCTTCCTAAATTAAGGATTTCTGCAAAAGAAATATGGAGGTTCAGCATCAAAATCTGAACTCATGATAAATGGTAGAAATAGACAGAAAGCATGTGTTCTGTTTTCTGCTGTTGTCACTGTTGCACTACTTTCTATTACTTCATTATGGAAAGTATTTAAGCAGACAGCTCAAGAATCATCTAGCCATTTGTAAAGGAAGAGTATTTACATCTTCCCATCTCTCAGCTTTGATCTTTGCCTCCAGGCTGTATTACCGTAATGTGCTTTATTTGAAGTTACCCTTGAAAACCAACTACAGATTGCAACTCATGTTGAATGCAGCAGCATGACTGTTCAAGGAACTTTATCCTGCAGGACTCATGCAAACTCAACTGTCTGCCTATTATTCAAGATGTGTGTTCAAGGTCATGTTGTAAGTATTAGACTCTTACACTACCTCTTTCATTCTGACCTCAATTTTAAAATAAGTGAGGGTTGGAATTTTTAACTGTCCACTACAAATACCTTCTCAGATAAATTTCAGCAGAAATGAGAAAAAACAGAAGATTTAATTGCCTCTAATTTTCAATGAATTTTAAAAAGCTTGACTGGTTCTATGACATGAAAAATCTTTAATGGATGTAGGGTAAGAATTGACCCATTCTAAGAAAGCCATGCGATTTTCCCCCCAAAAAACCTAGGTGTATTTATAGTTTTATAGGAACAAGACAGTAAGAAATAGGAAAAAATAGAGGATTATATAAAGTCACCTGTTATTTCAGAACTGGGGTTTGACAGAGAAGATCACAGGAGTCACTGCAAATTCTTTGATCCCATGTAGTATTCTAGCTATGTCCTTGATATTTTTGGAAGTAATCTTTCCACTCTACAGGTATTGCTGTGCATCTTAGGGTTTCTTTTTCTATTTCAAATTCCAAGACTGATTTCCCTGTCAGGAATGCATTTTGATGTTTCGATGACCTGGTCTGCTGGATGTCTGCATTAGTTTCAGATTCCCCCTTCACCGTTGTAATTAACCGTCTGTACTACCATCACATACCACCCTCCCATCAAACAAAAACAAATGTAAAAAAACCCCAACAACCCAACAGCCTGACAACTCACATATGTTACTTTTAATGGCATAAAACACTGAATATTTTGATCTAAAGTAGCAGACCTGTATGTCCTGTGAGGTGTGGCAAAGGTACTCTGGGTTTGTCTGGTTTGGAGAAAAGGAGCCTGAGGGTGACCTTTTTGCTCTCTATAGCCTCCTGAGGAGGGGAAGTGGAGAGAAGGGCACTGATCTCTTCTTCCTGGTATCCAACAAGATGCATGGGGCTGGTTCAGAGATATATCAGGAGAGTTTCAGACTTGACATTAGGAAGCATTTCTTTGCTGAAAGTGTGATCAAATGCTGCAACACACTTCCTGTCAATGTACCAAGCCTGTCAGTGTTTAAAAGGCATTTGGACAGTGCCCCTTAATAGTATACTTTAACTTTTGGTCAGCACTGAAGTAGTGCTGTCTAGAAGGACAGAAAAAGAAGGCATGTACAAAAAACAGGCAGAAGGACAGCATAAGAAAAATTTAGAAAGAAGAGGAAGGAGTTATGTTTGGGCCCTTAAAAAAATTATAAAGGAAAGGATCCAAATCAAAGCTCTACTTAAGGCAGATTCAAATGTTATGATACCTCAACAGAGACAGAGGATTTTCCTTAAACCATCAGTTACATGAACAATTAAATTGACAAGGAACAAGGGATATTTTTAGGAAGTGTGTATCGCTTCTCAGTCCATTAGAAAAATGAAAGGTTGTTTGAGTATCTCTTTAAAAGTTAAGCACCCATGCCTCTGTAATGATGATGATTTAATGGCTAGGTAAGAAGCATCTGCTTGTCAGTGTCCTGACAATTTCTGTGTTCAGATAGTGCCAGTCATTTCTGAAATTTCTTTACGAAGTTTCAGGAGCTGTGACAGAGTTACTGACCACAAGCAGGTGAGCTCTGTGAGACATGCCTTGCACTCAGCTATTTAAAATGACAATGAAAGAGGGTAAAGACGTGTACTTATAGTACTCTCATGCTGGACAGCTTCTATTGTTGGTGTCAAAATCGCTTATCAAAGTCTACATAGAAGGCCTATATAACTCCTATGTATACACAAGTTATGACTTTCCTTAATCTGTGTATAAACTCCCTGAGATAAATACACAGTCCTCCCTGCAAAATCACTGTGATGTCATTGCCAACACTATTGAGTCACTACTTACAGCTCATCACAGAAAAAGTCTTAAGAAAATTATATTTGTAATTCCTGCTTCTATAGCCCTGTCACAGCAGGGTACTGGGCATTACTGAGTTTTGCAGAACCTGTTCAATGTTATAGCATTCTCAGCACCTTCATGATTCTTATTAAATGAGAACAGGAGACATTTACTGTTCAAAGAGAAAGATCCCTTACTGATCCCCAAGCAAGCTAGGGGGAAATTTTGCATTGCTAAGTTGATTTTTAATTTTGAAGTTGTGGGTTTTTTTTCTTATCCTTTTCATCAGTGTGCTCATATTCTATATGTGAAATGCATCTATTTATATTTTTAAACAGAATTATGATTATGCAAATAAGTCAGTAAATAACACCACTGCACATTACAACATTCCCAGGCAAATTATAGGTTGGAAAAATACAAATATCTCTTTTTTGAAAATGTAGGTGATGTAACTCTCTTTTCTGCTTTGTTTTGGACTCATTCCTCCCCACAAAATTTGTGATGGACAACTGGCGATAATGGTTGTGCTGATTATAAATGAACATTGCATTAAATTTAAAGATGTTACTTGTTTTCATTAACATAAGTCAAATCTTGATTTCCTTAACTAACATATTATTGCTTAACATGAAAGTTTCTCTGCAAAGTCTGATGGTTTGGGCCTACAGTGAGGACCCTAGTATTATTTTCCTTGCTAAGAGTGAAATCCCACTGCTGGTGCCAGGTTTTAGGTACTGGGACTAACTGCTGAACCACACCAAAATCTTTTCATACCCAAATTGCAGCACTGTGAGTGCTCCACATTCATTTTGTAACTACAGCTATTTATTTTTGTCAGGAGACCTATATACTGAGGAAGGGTGATACTCCAGAAAGCTGGGTATGTTATGGCATTGGAGAGATGACTTGGTGTGTCTATTTAAAAGTTGGTGCTTTATCTTATTTTCTTGCCCTTCCTTTTTAACTTTAAAAAATTATCAGAGCATGTGCCTTTGTCACAGTTAGGACTGTGAGATCTGTTACCTTGGTTAGCCCTTGGTATGCTGCTAACACATCTGAACAGCACATCTGCACTGCACTATTTACAATTCATCCTGTGATTCTCCAAGTTAGCTGTGAGCAAACTTTATCTAGATGACACAGTGCGTCACTGCCAACACTGTTTAGCATCAGAGAGGTCTTTAGCTGCACAGCTTGTCTCACTTCAGTTAATTAGCTTCAGCTTGGCTCCTACACAGTGGATGTGCAGCTTTACCCCTTCTCCAACATGCCTGGTCCCTGTTAGCTTTGGAATTTCTGTGTCTTCACAATCATGTATGCTGCTGCCATATTCTTATGTGCTGTTGACGCAGAACTGTACAGACTACAATTTTGCCTCTCTGCCCTGGAATACACCCTTATGCTACTCCTAGGTGCTTCATTCAGCACTTCACTTGATATTTGTCAAGACCAACACACTCAGTGTTATAGCTAAGGAAAATGGATTTTATTCCCATGATCTAACAGTACTTATTATTCACCTCTGTACTTTGAAGAGAGAAAGACTGAGGTTCAGATGCTGTGGGAATTGCAGTTCACAATTGCCGCATTTCACAATCCAGTGGAAGCAGGAATCTCCTGGAGTATGACATCAGCAGGGTCATGCACAATCAACCCAAGACAGTAATTACCCTCTGATTAAGTCTCACTGCTTCACTTTCCACAGTTTTAGGCCTTTTCCATATCATCCTGCTATTATTCACTGCCCCATTAAAGCCTCTCACAACTCATCCCTCCCTTCTTTCAGAAGGTATAAGTAAGGTGCCAAGATGTGCCCAGAAAAGGATTATAAAACTCATTGCTTCCCACAAAATTTTCACATTGTTTTAACTTATTTTATTCATTTTACTGTTGTTCACATTGTAATTCATCCCAGTTAGAAACCTGTTAGCTCTGTGGGTGTTGTACATGAGCAATGATCATGCAAGCAGGCCATATGGGCCCCATCTGCTTCCAAGGAAGTAATGACAGTTTGACCATTGACTTCAAAGGTAACAAGACCATGTCCTTCATAAACAGAATCCACAAAATTTCCTAAATAGGCAGCAGGTGCACAGAAGGATAGAGAGACAAAGTAGGACTCTCCAGGGTTATCCACAGGATCAGTGAGAGTGTTTTACTGGTGTATAATCTCCATCTTACTATCTACTGCCTGGTATTTTTTTGTCTAAACACAATCAATTTAATCCATATTTTGTACTGAGCCATGCTCCATTTTTGTTGTTGCCTTTATTGTGTCTATTTACCTCCTAGCATGCTACTGAAAAACACCATTTAAATGTAATTTATGGTTGACTGGCCTTCATAACTTGGTTAGAGTGAAAGAGTTATACTGAAATCCTGGCCACTCATGCCAGGAAGGTGACTGAACAATGCTGTGGATTTCTTTTTCATTTATTTTTTCTGTGTTCACATATTTCTTAAAAAAAATAAGTTTGTGTTTATTATTAAATTTTACGTTAGTTGGAGAGTTGATCCCATTAGAAGTTTTATACTTCATTCATTCATAGAAGTGTCTAATGTTGAAAAAATATTACAAAAATACAATGCAATGATGAAGGGTGGTTAAACTTAAGATGTATTTTTAAAAAGAAATGAGAATAAGATTTGTACCTGTTCTGTTAATGTCTTAAGTAATGAAATAACCTTGACCTTTTGTATAATTTAGATACATATCTTCATTTTTTTAGTCAATGGTCTTCCAGATTAAGATCATAGATCATAGATCATAGAATGATTTGGGTTGGAGATTTTCAAATGTTTGAAGTATTCCAAGCCACACACTACAAACCTCTCAGAAATTAGCTTAATTTTTGTCCTTAAGTGGAGCAACTCACAGATCATATTAATTCGAGACCACAAGAGCTTTCTTGTGCTGTCCACAGAGCTGCCATGATAATTAATGTTAGTGAAGAAAGGACTAGCCATAAGGAGGAAAAAGATTTCATATCCATCTCTTTATAACTTATAGCTTCCTTGTTTCTAGAAGCTCTTCCAGGTCTTCCAGGTTAAAATCTACCAGCTAAACCAAAGTTAAAACCACTCCAAATTGCTAGCCTTCACGCTGGTGGGATGCCACCTAACCCATCGAGATCTGTGTTTAAGCACTGAACCTTGGGCAGCCTCTAATGCTAATGAAAATTATTTATCCGACCATATAAAACTGCTTTCCCCAGTACTGTTTTTTTCTAACTGGTTGCCATTCTTTACTGAACATCCTAGAGTTGCTTTACCTGTTCTATGATTTATGATTTGTTTCTTTTTTTATAGGTTTATTTCAAAGTTCAGAAAACCTGGTTTCAAGTCTTGTGTTCCCTGTTATGTAGACAAATTATTTTTTCCTTTTCACAGGGGATGATCTGCACATAGAATTTAGCATATTAAAGGAATATCTCATTGTGTGAACAAAAACTATTAATAGATGTTAATTGACTTTCTGTAATTTGCTGTACTGATTTAAAAGTATATTTTAAACAGAAAGAATAAACATATGTATAAGCTGAAATTTTTAAAGCAAACTAACCTTTCCCTAAATATGCATTTTCAGTAATCCAGAACTTATTCTGCATATGGATTTAAGTTAGTAATACATTTTAGCTGATTGAAACTTTTTTAATGATAGTCAAAAGATATAGAATATTCTAAATGGGTTACCAATGTGCTTACATGGCAAAATTAATAAGCGTACTTGCATCAGGATTTAGATATCCACTTGTACCAGCTACAAAAAGATCATAATGAGATATCACTCATCTCTGCCACAACCTCTGAGGGACTTCAACAGGGCTGTGGAGCTATACTATGCTCTGATGTTGAAAGTTCCTTGTGGAATGTTGCAACTTCAGGATAAATACAATGTTCTGTATCTGGGCTGCGACAATCCCAAGTACAAATGCAGGCTGGGAAGAGTTTGGTTTGAGAAAAAGCATTAGGAGAAAGAATTGGGGTTGTCAGTTCATAAGAAGCTCAACATGACACAACAATGTGTGATTCCAGCCCAGAAAGCCAACTGTATCCTAGGTTTCATCAAAAAAAAGCATGACAGGCTGAGGCTGAGGTGATTCTCTCCCTCTTTCTACTCTCTTGAGAGTACTGTGTTCAGCTCTCGAGCAGCCAGCCCAAAAGGGACATGGATCTGCCAGATCAAGTCCAGGTGAGGGCCACAAATCTGATCTGAGGGCTGGAGCACCTCTCCTATGAAGACAGGCTGAGAGAGCTGGGGCTGTTCAGCTTGAAGTAAAGAAGGCTTCAGAGAAACCTTATAGCAGCTTTCTAGTACCTAAGGGAGGCCTATAAGAAATCTGGAGAGAGACCTTTTATAAGAGAAAGTAGTGATAGGACAGGGGAAAATAGTTTTAAATTGGAAGAGGGTAGGATAAGATTAGATGTTAGGAATGAATTCTTTACTGTGAGGATAGTATAACATTGGAACAGGTTGCCCAGAGAAGCTGTGGCTGCCCCACATCTGGAAGTGTTGAAGGCCACGCTGGATGGGGCTTTGAGCAACCTGGTCTAGTGGAGGGTGCCCATGCCTGTGTCAGGGGCTTGGAATTAGATGACCTTTAAGGTCTCTTCCAGACCAAACTGTTCTACAATTCTATGTATTTATGTAAAATACTTAGTTACTCGGTAGGTGACTGCATGATTCTTTCTCACCAAAGCAGGTAGTCAAGGCAAAGCTGCATAAAGGTTTTGTCAAGGTGTGCAGGCTTCAGAGTGCTGACATCTGTTTATTCCAGTTCTTTTGCAGATGTGCAGATTTATAATAGAAAAGTACAGTCTGAATGCCTATGAAAACAGATGGAATAATGAGAAGATCCTTGAGGTATATCTACTAGTTCCTAGTGTTACATGAAACAATAGGAGCCAGAATAACCTTGGAATAGTTGAAAATATTGTAAACCTGATCAGCTATCTAGCTGTCCATTCCAGAATCAGAAATAAGAAATTGCACAGTAGTGACCAGACATTGACAACCAGTGTATTGTCCTCAAGACTGTCTTTCTTTTATGATACTGCTTACCTTCCTGAGTTATTTGAAAAAAATCTGCTATACTACATCAGAAGGAAAAGATCTGATCCAGGCCTCTATTATTATAGCTTAATGATATCAACCCTACATATGAATAACCTCCTCTCCAGTTCTTTCTTCCACTTGCCAAGGGCATTTAAAATTATCCTCAGAATCAAGGCACTTATCTGTTCCCCTGGAGAGGGTCTTCAATAACCATTTTTTGCTTTCCTGGCTTTGCTTTTAGCTCTAGCGGACTCCTTTTTTGCAGATTTTCTCAAGAGCAAAGTTGCGCATTTGGATTACATCTTCTTCAGACTTGTGTCTGAAGCCAAAGTAGGAGAAGGAATGAGAATCAGTTGAGTCTGGATACTTATAATCTACTTCATTTGCATTCCTCTGGGGTTATACCACTTTATTTTACATGTGTTCTTGTTGATTTTTCCTTATGCAGAAATCCCTTAGTTATGCACTGATTCAGAGGTTTCTTGTTCCTGTATTTAGAAGGTGAGCATTAAATCAGTGCCTCATATGCAGAGGAGGTATAAAAAGTTACAAACTGTCAGAAACCTGTGGAGAAACCTGCATATGCTGAAAATTCCTCTACATGTACTTTAGTGGAAATATCATCAACTGTATATCATCAAGGAGCAGTTTTATGTTTTCTAAATACTTGATGCTATGATGTGTGTTGCTCTAGGTAGAATAATGATGGGTCAAGCAGTAGATAATATCTTGAAGAGGTCTTACAAATTCAAGTTGTAGTCAGCAGATTCTCAGATTCAATCTTATTAGTAGAAATATGGAAGTATCAGAAATGGCATTCTGCCTTTCGAATTGCTGGCAAAACATGTAGCAGGAGGGAAAAGGGGCTTTATTTTATATCTACGTTTAGCTGGCTATTTTATCACTGCAGTGGATCTGCCAGGCAGAAATCCCAATCTTATTAGTTACTGAGTAGTAAACTTATGCAGACATGTTGCAAACAGTTTTTTTGTCATACTTTCTTTCCAAGTGCTGGAAGATTTTACTTACAGAGTTGGTGACTAGCTCTAAAGTGTCACGTGAACAGCACTTGCTTATTAGAAGCTTCTTGCCAGGACAAAAGCCTGTTTCAGAGACGGTTCTGTTATTGATCTCAGATCTGAGAAGCTAGCTTCCTGACCTTGACCCAAAGAATGGATATGTAGGGTTTTTAATCTCTTATTGCAAGTGGAAAAGTTCATTTTATGATGCTGTTAACACATGTTTCATAGGTTATCAGTCTTACCAGCAAGTTTTTCTATGCTTTTAACATGTGGCTCTTTTCTGTGTCTTATCTGAAAAGACCCATATACTGTACATTCTCATCAGAATAAATTTTTCTTTTGCTCTTTTATTACCAAAAAAAAAAGGTCATGATGGTGATTACTCCTTGGTCCCAGCAATAGACTAAATCTTTGGCCTGGTATTTTTGTAAGTTTATGTTGTTTATTTAATTTTTTTAAAAAAGTCCACTAATATTTATTCAATACGTCTTTTTCCCTTTCTTTATGAAGAACCCTGTGGGTCTTTTACTTGTGAGGGCTAATGGCAGAAAGAGAATGAAGAAATGAAATGTGCAAACTAATTCATGAGGGCAATAAAGATAATGACTGATGCTATTTTGGGGCACCAACAAGAATAACAAATTCCATGAAAAATAAAACTTTTTTTCTAAACTCTCTTGAAAAAAATCTGCTAAAGCTTTAGTTTGCAATATGCAGTAACACCGTCTGCATAGAATGTCATTGCGACTAATCGGAATGAATTCTTGCCATACCCATTTTAAGTCAAAACTGCAAAAGCTTTCTCTCTCTGATAATGTTGCAAAGGTAGACTTGCTTCTATCTATTAATGTCATGTCTAGTGTGCCTGCAAAATTTGCCAGAGCTGATTAGAGCAGATATTAAATGATAATTGGACATTTAGTGCTCATCAAACAGAAAGTGACAGATGGGACACTAATTAAATTAGAGTTCTGACATTATTCACAATGGTTTATGAATCTTCAGTGGTGACCTTCATGCATCTCTTCTTCCTTTTGGGAGATAAGAGAGTGATAAGTGGGGGGGGGAGGAAAAAAAGACACTTAAAAATGTTAACAGATATGTGTACAGTAAAAAGCTTTTTTCTCCTAATTGATCCCTCCATAGGTTTAGAGAATTAATTAGAAAATATTGCAACAAATAATCAGATTCATGGTAAGTCAGGTTGAGTGGCTAAAGTTGGGAGGAGAAATTAACCATACCCTGAAAGAGGTATGCATGTTTTAACTAGGCTTTCACTGTGGAAAAGCGAAATGTGTCGAAACATGGTCTTAACCTAGAAAAGGAAATTCACTGCCTCTCCTAGTGTGATCTTTTACTTATTATCTCAAGATTGCACTACCTACTGTCTCTACCAGCTAAATTAAAAGACTTTACTTAATAAAAAAATCTAAAAACCTGAAATAGAGGGTCGCAGCCTCTGGGCCAGGGCTACATTTTCACATCCAGTTGAAAAAGGAAACACACTGTTAATTACTTTGTAACTTTGGCTTCAACAGTCTAAACTTCACTTTTTGGCGACTAGGTTTAAAAAGTAACAGCTGGTTGCCAGCAGTTTCTTTTTCTGGGCAATCTACCTTTGAATAAATGTTCAAATAATATTTTTTATAAAGAACATTCAAAGATGGTTCTATTTGTTTATAACATTGCACTGGCATTACTATATTTTAAAGATATTAGTGTATATATGTCATGTTACGTGCACATATATGGTTATGTGCTCATATGCATATATTGGAATAATACAGTGACCCCCTTTCTATGATGCAAATGGCTAAGTCGTTTTTTTGGTAAGTAGCTTTATTATTTTTAATATCCCAGAGCACAAATTCCATCTATATATTGCTATAAGTTACCTTGTTAATACGGGGATATATAGGTAGACTTTAAAGTTTAGCAAAGAGATTTATATATAGGTGGATATATTTTTTGCTGTTTTATATAATAGCTGCAGGTATAGGTATTATTCATGAAGTCATTATGTGTATGCACCTGCATCTTCACAGCTTTCAGCTTTTCCCAGATATTTTCTGACGGATGGAAGGTATAAAAAATATCAGAACAGGAGCTCAAAAAAAAAAGTCAACAAAAAACCAACCCCAAAACAAAACAAGCCACCATCCTCCCCCGACACTTAGAAACAATAAATGTTTCAAATAGTTGAAAATAAAAACAATTCTTAACATGTTTTATTCATATGCTTCATCTCTACCCTATGCAAAAACAACTGTGGTTTTGAAAACCAATATTTTTTCTTAATATAAACCTCGTATTTTGATTATATGTCTAAACTTTCATTAATGCAATAGATTTTTTTTTTTTTATGATTCCTGAAGTGTCTTATTCACACATAACCAGAACTTCCAAAATAAAGTATGCAGCACATACAACACTGAATTCCATAGAAACTGTACAGTAACATAAAAGATCAAGAAAAAATTCAAAGACATAAAATTTAGAAAGGATAAGTAAATGCCTATAGAAAATACGAATATTTTTTACTGGAATTCAAGAGTGTTTGGCATCAAATATAGCTATTGTAAAAAACATAGCATATTCTGAGTGAATTTTAAAACACTGTGTCCAAACAGTAAAGATTAAAATGCTGAAGAAAAGCGAAATTTTATTGTTCAGAAAGGACTGTTCTCTGAGCTTTCAGGAGCCGCCTGATGTGAAAGTCATTTGGACTTAATGGAAAACGTCTTGATTCAATTATACTCAATGGACCTTTTTCTTCTCTCCGTTAAACCAGTATAAATGTGGAGTAACTTTACTGTCTTCAGTAGTTACTCTGGATTTATACTGCTGGCCTGGTCTGCCTAATCTTCTTCCTCTGTTCAGTAATGGGTATTTGCAAGTGTAAGTAGCTTTGCTGGATGGTCTTCTCTGCATTTATTTTTGTTCTTTTTCAAGCTACCAACATGAGAAAGCCCATTATTGCTGCTCATGAGATCTGTGTTACACATGCTACATTATGTTTTGAATGCCATTAAATTCATCACAATTTCCATTCAAGCTCTCTCTTAGTACCTAATTCCTGTAAAGCAAAAATGCTTTTCACTTCTAAGGCATTTTATATCTGAAAATCTTAGCCAATTTTAGAAATACCAAGGAGATGCAAGTTCCCATGCAGTGAACCATTTTGAATTTAACTTAGCACTTTCAAAACTACATCATCCAACTTCTTCAGGAGAAATCAATTCAAATGCACTTCAAAATACAGGGACTTTATATGTCCATGAAGTGACACAAGCAAACAAGTACGGAATTTCTCTGAACAGTTTTCACCCTGGTTTAATTGTTTTTAAATTGGCAGAAATGCTGCTACATATTTCACAACAACTGTCCTGAACAAATTTCCTGCATTCTGTGAGTTTATGTGGCTGAGCTTTAGCTTGATCAGCCCAACGTCAACTACATCACTGATGAAAGCTGATGCAAAGAAACCTCGAAGTGAGGGCCTGCTTCTCCTTTCCCTTGGAAAACACTTTTAAGAGGCTTTATTGCCAGCCTCAGCCTGTGCAGCTTCACAGATGCACAGCAGCGAAGTCTGTGCTCAATCTTATATCCTTCTCCACCCATCTTGCCTTTGCCCCATGTATGCTGGCTGGTCTTCCTGGTCTTCCATGGGATCTCTCTTGTCACTGTGGACTTGTCAGGAGATCATTGCACTGTGTCTGACTCTGAACACAGCCTCTGGACCTGATCCAGGTGCTAATTTATCATACAGCATCATTATTGATCATCAGAAAGCACCTCTCCCACAACTTCATTAATCATACAACAATATTAATCATACAACTTCTGAAGACAGGGAGGAGGAGGAAGGCTAAGAAGCCACAGGCTAAGTGAAGGCTAAGGAGCATGTCACTTCAGTCTAGTAACAAAGCAAAAAGAGAAGGTTAAGCCAGTTAAACTGCTTAAACCATCTAACTAAGGCAACTAAACAGAAGAATGATCTCTAGGTTCTGACATCCTGGAAATAGGAAAATGACCTCTCAGGTTTTTGAAAGAAACAGTAGTGGCAAATTCTTTGTCATGGAAAAGAGAAATATGGTACACCTTTCTGAGCAAATATTTCTTATTTGTCATCTCTGAAGAGCTGCTTCTCACTTTGCACATACTGAACATACTAGGGACACAGGAAGAAAAACAAACTAATCAGCAGTTTTTCAGATAAAGCAGGTTCCGAGTACAAATTTTTGCCTGACAATGCAAAGTTTGGAAGGATCTTTAGCCTTGTCACTTTGCTCTGACTGTAGGTAGTTAATAGATCAAAAGTATTTTTTTTATGATCCTCCCTCTTACTGAAGACAAGAGAAGGCAACAGTAGATCCAGGGAAAAAAGGAGTAACACCAAGACCCCACTAGTCCCAGAAGCAGCTTAAAGCAACAAGAATCATCACCCCAGGTGAACAGGCATCAACATACATACCACACACCTAGTCTGGTTTATAATTTTGATATGCTTTTCTCTGCCAGACTTTAGCTTCCTGTAAATATCATATTATTTCAGTATGACTGGTTGGATACCATGGTTATTGTCCACATGGAAAACAGCACCTGAAATGCAGGAGAGAAGTCAGACTGATAGGATTACCCTCTGCTAGCAAACTGTAAAAAAAAACTAGGGCCTGAACAATGAGAAGAAAAAGGAAGTGTTTCCACACTTGGCTTGAGAGATGTGTTTGGGCTTCCATAATGGAGCTCCCAAAAGCTGTCCACAGTATCTGCTGTTGGAAGATGAGAACTTGTTCTGCCTGTGCTTTTTGCTTTATTCCAACTGAGAATTCGAATAAAGCTTTGTTAAGCAGCTTTTTGCCAGTTAAGATCAGAATAACAGAGGTTTTGTTTCTGTTCACAATGGATAATGCGGACGTACCCAAGAGACCAGGAGGATCCTGACATATCTTTAGGCTCAGTGAAGTGACAAAAGTACCAGATGATCACCAGTTAAGCTGAATGATCTTATGATGTATCAAATTTTATCACTGTTCTGTGCCACTCATGCTCTCACTGACAGAGGTCCTTATCACTTGTCAGAGCCATAGCAGACCTGGCAAGGTCATTGGCTGCTTCTGCTGGTGATCTCATGCAGAAAACTGTAAACAGTGTGAAGAACAGTCAATGGGGTAGGAGAAGAAAACATGGATGTTTGACACCACAAGGAAAGCAGAGCCTGGGGTAGTGCTATCACAAGTTGAACCCAAACTGCCAGGCACGACCGGGCAGTCAGTGTCCTCTTTCCCTGGGTTTATAATGTACTGTTCTAAATTGAAATTAGGGAATTAAGCTTTGATTTGTGTATATATTTTTTGTTTTGTGGAATAAGAATACTATGCTACTCCTAAACCTCATCTACCACAGTTAATAGAGTCGTGACTACCTGTCGCAGAGTGGTGCAGTTATCTTCTAGTGGTCTTTCAACCTACTTTTACATCTGAAATTACCATATATGCATTCCTTACAGCTTTCATCACCATTTCATAGGATGCAAAGAGCCAAAGTGCAAGGAAGATGAGTGAGGAGGAAGAAGCAACATGAAAATCTTCACCCCCTTGCTTAAACAAACAAATGTATCAATCTTCTCACTCTTAGAAAAAGTTGGAAATATTTAAAGCTCCTTGGTGATCTTTTGTTACTACTGAACACAAAACTCCCTCACAGCTGTCCCCATGATAGACGCATTTCCATTTTTTCAGTCTTAAATAATTTCTGATGTCTTGATCAAGCTACTTGTTAAATGATGTGCATGGGTTTTGAGGAGTGCCCTCAATCACAAGAGTGCTGATGATTATGCAAAATAATAGCTCAAAATTAAGGAAGATGCATTTTTAATCTTCATTCCTATATTCTTTGCTCTTTTTAATTAATTTTTTCTAGTCATGACTGATAATATTTTCAATTTGCTCAGCAAGGAGGGATTCGTTTGATCTGATTCTTAGAAAATGAGAAACAATTCAGGAATGAAAAGCTACTAAGCTACTACAAGTTTAAGTGAACAATGGTAATTTGTTGTTTTCCACAGGATCAATGACTTCAAGATATTTAAACAATTAATCTAATAAGGTAAGTTTCAAGAACAGAAAGTTCTTTTTTTTTTTTTTTTTTTTTTTTTTCTTTAAGGAAAATTATAATTGAAGTAAAAAAAAAGTATAAATGTCATTTTTTATCAGCAAGATGTTTAGGCTTAAAAATGTCATAAAATTGATTAGCTTCTTCTCTCAGGGGGATACAGGAACAAATTGACTCCTGTTAGACCACAGTGAGTGTGCCTTTCTTCTTCTGATTTGCCTGGTACTGCAGAAGCGCTTCCTCATAGTTCCCCTTACTTACCTGCTCTGTCTGTCATTTTTTCCAGTGATTCAGGTTATTAGCCCACCATTATTATAATTTTCACTAAAAGAACAGATGTTTTTGGACAAGGGTTCATTTCTATCTTATGAGATATGCTTTGCTCTTTGGACTGTATCGACAACTCCTGATTAACACGACAGGATTTTGATTTCCATAAGCTTTGGGCTGTGCTTTTTCCTCTCACACTTGGTGGTTTTAAAGAACTTGTAAAAGAAAAGATTTGTTTCTCTTTTCAAGAGTATAGGATTCATGAATATATCAATATTAATCATACAGATTTTAAATATTTCTTTATTTCCTTTAGCTATCAGAACAGTGCTTCCAAGAACACTTCAGTTATAGCATACATATACTGTAGATATTCCTACTGTATTAAAGTTCTGATTATAAATTCATTCTGCAGATGGCAAGAAGCAATAAACTGTCAAAATAAAGTTAGAAGTCAGCTCATATTCTTTAGTTATTAATAAAAATCAAATGACAACTTTAATCTATAGCATTCAGAGGTAAATAAGAAAGTCCTCTCAGCCTGTCCAGCTCCCAGTAGTTGTCCAGACTGCGCAAGGAACAACAGACGAAACAATGATGGAGAATATTATCTGCAATGAAAGATAGATGGGAATAAGTGCTTGCTGGAGATTATGAATATTCTTTGTAGTCACACAGCAGCTTATGGTTTTGTTTTGTAATAGATACGTGTTTTAGAAATTATGTATTAAGAAGGTGGAATTCAGAAAAGTCTATGTCTGTGCTCATGAGGTGATAATGGCTACTTGGGGACTTCTACTGTACAACGTGTAGTAAAGAGAACTTTCTAAAAGCTAGGGCTGTGGAAAATCATGGTCTGTCTGCTGAATATTATGTAGCTCCTGCAGTAGGTTAACATCAAATATACTAGAGCTTGTCAAGTGTTGACCAGAAATGTCGATACTTATCTCACAGAGGTCAGCAAGCTTTTCTGTGGAGGTGATCCCTGTAGAGCCTTAGTGCTTCATTTTATTACACACACATTAATAGACTGAGCTTCACAGTTACCTGAATTCAAACTTTAATGTACAAACCTCTAGTCTCCAAGTTTAGCTGCTAAAAGTCTCAGGCATCTGAGTTATTTCTGGGTTTTCTTTTGTTTGTTGTTTTTTTTTTTTTCTTTTTTTATTATTATGATACACACCTCCATACTCGAGGAAACTGTATTCTGCTCCTATTTCTGCCTGGCAGGATAAAAAGCAAGTAGAAATGAAGGCTGTGAGTAATCCAGAAGACTCTGGATGTGGTAGAGAGAAAGTGTGAAATATACTCTGGCACTTGAAACATGGTCTACAGAATCAGAGGAACCTGTTCTAGGGCTGGTATCATGATTTAAGCCCAGCTGTAACTCAGAAAAAACACAATCTCTGGAGTTTCCCCTCCCCTTCCTTCCCCCAGCTCCCAGAGGGATGCGGAGGAGAATCGAAAGAAGGTAACTCCTGCAGGCTGAGATAAGAACAGTCCAGTAACTAAGGTATAACACAAACCACTGCTGATTCCACCAATAATAATGACAAGAGAAATACAAGGAAAGAGAATACAGCTGCTCACCACCTGACAACCAAGACATGAGCGAACTCTTCTGCATTACTGCCCCGTTTTTACATGCTGGGCATGATGTGCTGTGGTATGGAATACCTCTTTGGTTAGTTTGGGTCAGGTGTCCTGTCTCTGCTCACCCCGACTTCCCCTCCTCCCTGGAAGAGCATGAGGCTCAGAGAGTCCTTGATCAGATGAAACATTTGAGCAGTAACTAAAAACATCGGCGCTATCAGCACTGTTCTCAGGCCACAAGTCAAAAACACAGTGCTGCACCAGCTACCAAGAAGGAGAAAAAATGCCTGCTACTGCTGAACCCAGGACAGCTGGAAAGGACTGGGGTCAGTGAAAATCCCAGTGCTTGAATACCCTTCCTAAAACAAGTGGATTTCGGAACCTGAAGTAGAAATAGAAGTCCCTGAATTAGCAGTCCAAATGCATGTATTCCTGCTCCTTACTCCAATTCAGGATTGGGATTTGCACAAGTGTGAATTGGTTAAGAAATTGCTACATGAAGATGACAATAAGTTGTGTTCAAGGGAGAATTTGGAAACTAGAAATGATCCTCCAACAAATACTTTTACAAGTCAGTTTAATGTTTCTTTTGACTTCAAGGCCAGGTTTTATGGGTCTTTGAGCAACCTGGTCTAGTGGAAGATGTCCCTGCCCATGACAAGGGAGTTGGGACTGGGTGATCTTTAAGGTCCCTTCTAACACAAACTATTCTATGATTCTATTAGTGACCATACCACAAAGTGAATTGTGCTAGCATAAACGATACTTATGCATGACACAAACCTAGATTATGTATCTACATACAGAAGAAGTGACATATCTTACAATGAGAATAAGCAGACCTTGAGGAATGAAGTAGCAAAATATGAGTTTCTGGGGCTAGTAACTTAGTAATTTATTACAACCTGGAAACTGATCAGTTAGAAATGATGAAAAAAGACTGTGCATTAGCCAGTAAAAGGGCAATGATAAGCACTCAATATGCTGTAAGTGGGAAATTATGCCTACAGAGCTCAGACTCCTAGGTTTACAAGGCCTTTATTGTCAACAATCAGAATATTACACACAGCCTAGTGGTTTGACTGAAGGCAAAAAGATAAGTATTAAGGGGAAAGACTAAAGCCATTGAACAGTCAGGTGAGACACATGGATTCAAGAAAGGTGAGTTAGCAGCAGAGCAGATGCAAAGGAAGTTTATGTAGATATATTAAAGCACACCAGAGTAGGTGTGAAGTAAGAAATTTTTAGCTGTTTACTCCAGTAAAATATGTGCAGAGAACATCTATAGGAAGAGACTATTCAAAAGAATACTGCAGGGTGGGAAGAATGCAATGGATGATTAACACCAAAGGAATGAACTATGTTTTAAATTGAAGAAATATAAACAAATCTGAATTTGGCCACATTTTACTTAGACTAAAAATTTGAATGTTATTTGCAATCGAGAAATTATTAGGGTCTTGAAAAAAATTCCACTACTTCTTGCAGAAATTACAGGGACTAAAATCCTTAATCTAGCTAAAGAAAAAAATTTAAGCCAATGAATTTCCAAAACTATTTATACTGCCATACAGGCACAAGAAAGTTAGTAGATTCAAGGACAGAAAGAAAATGGATGGTAATACTGGGATACAGAATAAGAGCATATTGAGTTCCTGCTCAGAGTTTTAGCCTCACATCAACATTCAATCTTTTTGTTCCCCCAAGTTAGGTTATATTCAGCTCATAGCATTTTAGTGTACCAAACTCCTTATTGCATCCCATGAGTTCTAATTGCTTTTATAGAAAGATTTTGAGGTAAAAACTCCTACTCTGAAGCTTGAATTCATCATGTTCATTACAGGAGATCATTATTAAAGATTTTTCTTAGGAAAGAATATGTGTTATAAATTGCAGTTTCATAATAATATATGAAACTGTTTCTAAGGATAACCCTCGGCATATACATACTGATTAATAGGAACAGTTATCTTGGATGTAATGACTTACTGTCATTGTAACAAATGAAAAAATTACCCCACAAAACTCTTAGAGTTTGTTACCCCCACATCTAGACTAATTTAAAATGTTTGCGATTTTAAGTTATACCCTTCAAAATCTAAAAAAGTTTAGATTACACTACCATCTCCAGTAGCAAAGAAAAAAATGTATAAAAAAGAAAAGGAGAAGTAGATGGAAAATGAAAGCAAACCAAACACTTTTAATGAAAACTGCTAAAAGAACAAATTAGGATAAAATGTCATTGTCATTAAGCTATATTTAGCAAATGTCAGATAAATAGTTTTACAGAACTTCAGAGCCTTCATGTAAGTCTTGTCTGATTGGTAAGGACAGATATTGGAAAATACTATTTTCTGTCGCACTCCTCCCAAGTTTAATATAATGTATTTATGCTCTCCATTCCCATGGAGGGAACCATTACAGATCTTCTGTCTTCCTTTCAGCAGCATAGTTTCAATACAGTCTCATCCTTTTATGACAAATCAAAATACCACCTATAATACAATGTGGGTATACATAAAACCTTTACTCAGTTATCATACATTTTGGGCTATTGCTCATCAAGGCAGGACTTGTTCACTGACTCTTGCTCTTTTAAAACTAACTTACATTTCATTCACTCGAACAGGTTCCCCAAAGAAGTGGTGAATGCTCCATCCCTTCAAGGTCAGGTTAGACAGAGACTTGGGTGACATGGTCCAGTGTGAGGCATCCCAGCACATGACAAGAGGACTGGAACTAGATCTTAGGGTCCTTTCCAACCCATTCTATAATTCCATGAAAACTGCACTTTGAGGTGAAAGCAGCACCACCTTCCAGAAGAGAACAGGACACAATCCCATCCCAAGGGAAATGCTGTGCTTCTAGCCTTTGTTTAGGCTTGACTGTTGACAGGGGTTTGCACTGAAAGCAAAGGGAGAAGCCGTGCATGCTGTTCTTTATTAGATTGTTGTGCTTATTCTGTTAATATCTGCAGCAGTGACAAATGTCTGTTGTCACATATTTCCACGAGGAGTGACATTCCAGCAGTGAACTCTGAGAAAGTACCAGAAAGCATTAGGCACTCTTGTTCAAACAGTTAGACATTTTCTTTACTACATCTGTACAAAAGCCCCAGGTTTCATTTTTCCCCAGCTTGGAAAAAGTGAAATAGGCCCAGAATGCCTGACTGTTTCCAGGCTTGCACGCTGTCTCCAAGTACAATTAGTATTCGAGATTTGAGGCTGTTATGAATACTTGTCATCATGTTCAGCTGAGAGGGATCTTAACTGCATCTATCGGAGGCAGTATTAGTGATCCATTTTGTCAGAGCTGATCCGTGCTCCAAAGGTGACATGGAATAACCAGTGTTTTCCCTTCAGTCCACACAGGCTGCTGTGTAAATAGACATTCCTTCTCCATGTAAGAGTAAAAGGGATTTTGAGTTTATATTGCTTCATCTTTAGCTCTGAAATGGTAGCAATGGTGGTAATTTAATGAGGCATTCTATGATGCCAGAATGTAAATGCCATACGATGAGCAGTCTGTAACCTGATTATATTTCAAAATTGCTTCTTCTGAATATTTTTGTCTTCTTATTTATTTATTCATTTCTGACAATTCCCATTCTATGTTCTACAAATATGGTTGGGAATTCAGCTTACTTTGTCTAAAACCAAGGTACAACCATTTTATACGTATACATGAAAATAATACAAATAAACTTTTGAGATGCCTACCTCTTTCTATGCCTTTGATAGAAACCTTGATGACTATATTTAAATGGCACCCTAACTTTTAGATAGATAGGAAATTTAAATATAAGCCTTGATTGTAGTACTGAAATGCATCTAACATTCTTTTCCACTGCATTTATTACTATTATCTGACCAGCTCCTAGACTCCAATCAAATAAATTTCATGTTTTCTTTGTAATTTTCTCCTATAGCTCTGTTTACGAATTTAAAATTACCCTGATGTTTTCTTAAGCTGGTGTTTGTGTAATAAGGTGTTCACCTGTAAAAGGGCTACTGAACAAGGGTACTCAATGTAGAGCCAGTAACCTCGAAATATGGCACAATGAACTTTGTCTTTATTACTTGTTTGCATCTTACCGAATATACCTTCCTAACACTTTATTAAAGAATGATACAAGCCTATGCAAAAACAAACAAACAAACAAACAAACAAACAAACCCCCAAAAAACATGAAAGCAGGTAAGGATTATTGGTTTAAAGGTATGGTAGTAAGAAGATCAAAAAAGAATTATAATTCAGTGGGATTCTGCCAGATTATAAGAGGACATACTTTAAACTTACCACTGCACCATCCCTTCATGCGATTGCATGAAAATTGTTTACAGCATTAACTGGTTTCCCTGGGGTTTTTTTTAGCATTCAATAGTTTTTCAGTAACATTGAATAGCATAAAAGCAGGTTATGAGGTTTTACAGATAAAATAAATCTCTGAAATAATTTAAACTTCATTTGCTTTTGAGACTTGTAGTTAATGAAAATTCTGTCATTAATCCTGTTAATTTAAAAAACTCTACTTGATTCAATTTGACCTAACGTTTAATAGTAATTGTAATGCTACAGTACTAACTCCACACTGGACTAGAATCTTCCCTCCTTAAAGTGAATACACCTTTCTTGAGCATTGATTAAAACATGTTAAATGGTACCTATTTATAGGCTTTGTCTTTCTTTTCCTTTTAAAACAGATTTTTATTGTTACTATTTCTTCCTCCTTCTCTTAATTTGGATAATGCACATGCTGCCTACCCAAGTCCCAACTATCTGTTTACAGAGATACTGCAGAAGACAAGGCATTTCAAAGGTTTCACCCTTAACGTGTCTAAAAGCTAAGGTTCTGCCACTAGGAAATTTTGATCAGTAATGCTTTCTGGAAACCAGACCCCTAGAAGTAGTTGAGAGGGTATCTACAAAATGCAATTCACTTTGAAAACCATTGGGCAACTTTTGCAATATATGACTCTGTACAGTTCCTACCCATTTATACTGAATAAAATTGGCTATTATTATCTCACATTATTGTAATTTTGGTTTGGGGTTATGAACTGTGGGGTTTTACCACGTTCTCTGATGGCAAGCAATCTGCACAAATATGCAGGTTATGTGAGTTACTTTTAAAGGATTGCCACAAAATATTCCGAAAACATAAGCTACTGTGCTCACCCATATCTGAATGTTTTTTTTAAGTATTATTACTATAAACCATAAAACCTTCAGTGTCTGGTCTGAAAAGCAGAGAGGCTGGATTTCAGACTGGGAAATAAGAGAAAATTAGCAGGTTAAAATAGTCAGAACAGAGTGAATTAACTGTTTCAATAGTGGATTCGGTGCCGTTTGCAAGGGCTTCTTTTTGTCTTCTTGTACCTTATGTTTCTAGCCGTATAGACAGCTTTCTGGTTTATCTGTAGCAAAGGAAAAATGAGGCTCTTTTTCCTTGAAGGATATTTTTTTAAAAGTTATATGAATAAATTTTAAGTAAGATACAACTTTCTTGAAAGACATTACAATTTGACATTCATCTTTGAATTTTAAGAGAGCTTAGGAAGAGCCATTACCACCTTAGGCAGATATTGCTGCCTATTTCTGTGATAATGAGGTACCCTTTGTTTTCCTCACTCACAGTGCAGATCTTGCTGAGAAGCGTCTTATTTGTATTCATTTCAATTGCATCTTCCAAAATTCATAGAATAAATAATATTTACAAACCTTAATTTCTTTTATCATTTGTGCACAAAGAAACTGCACAATAAGGTGGTGGGTTTTTTTTCTGACAGAATGTAGAATGAGCTACTGAACCAGTGACAGGCTACAGGACTTCAATCAGTGGTCTTGATCTACTAGCTAGCCTGGGTAAGATGAAATGTGCAAGTGCTAGGTCAAGGGAACAGAAAAGCTTGTGTGCTTTGAATTTACAAGGAAAGACAAAATGCTTTAGTGGTCTTTAAAAGTAGTATTTCTTAGAACTCCTTAAAGGTTTTTGGCAGCATAAATCATGACGGAGTCATCACTGACTTCGTTCCTTTTATCTCCAGTTGTTCTTTAGAGTTTCAATTATTGTTGCAAAAAGAAGAAATTCACTCTCACAGCCCTTCTTTGAACTAAGAGAGAGACATCATGACAATAGAGACTGTCCAGATGCTTCTACAGTAGCAAGGATAAATATGATAACTAGCACAATTAGGGTGTGTTAGAGTTGTGGGCTGGATTTCCAAAACATAGAAGGACCATAAGAAAAATACAAAAGCAAAACCGGGGAATTGGAAAAAGAAAGGAACAGCTCTGTCATTACTGAAAAAACTGACACAATTTCCATTTTGATTCATACACATAGTAACACAATCTACAGTAAAACATATGTTTGGAAAAACAATAGCCCTAACACAGAAATCCAGGTGCAGATTCATAGAGGGTAAACAATACGAAAGGACAGAGAAGCTCTGTTAAATTAAAGTTTTTAGACAGACCAAAACCAGTTGTCTTTATTTTAAACTGTTCTTCTGCATGTGAAATCAAGCTCAAGGAACTTATTTTAAAAGGCAATGAATTTCCCCTGCAGTGAGCTAACCACTTACAGATCCAATTGGTTTATGTTCAGACCAACAGATACTGTAATGGTGCCTAATTCAGAGCTGTGGTTGGTCATCTGAAATCAATGTCACATGTTAAAAGATTTCTCTGTGCCAAATGATGTTCTAGGTAATTAGAACATTGTCGGATCTAACAAAAAGATTAGGGAATTAAATTGTTAATCTAGTTACTCAAGATGAGAGTCATCTCAAAAGAATTGGAGATCTAGAATTTAAGTAGTTACACTGAATTAATCATCCAGGCATTGACTGTAGCATGTGGAAGACAAAGCCACTTCAAAAGTGATTCACCTCCACTTATCTCAGCTACATATCTATGGATCTATTTTCTACATCCAAAATTAAGAGTAGGCAGGTCTTTCCTTCAGTTGTACTGTGTTACTTCTTACATTTTGGAAATTTTCAAGCTCTGGAGATAAAGAAGCATACTGATACAGTAGCAGAAATATTTTTAATTTTGCTATTATGTACTCTTTGCTATTCACCTTCCCCTCTCAAAAATCAGACTCACAATTCATACATGAAAAGGCATGGTATTGCAGTTGGACTAGTGTTTTAACAGCAAGACAATAAAGAGTCAAAGTGGTTTAATGACTGATTGACTTCCTTCCATGATGTCAAAATCAAAAGGTTATATGCTTTGTTTTCACAATTACTTCAAAGTTATCATTTCAAGATAGTTGCTTTTTCTGATAATATGAAGTGAGTGGAGCATAAAGCCTTAAAACAATCAATACTTTCAATAAGTTTTATATTTCATAATTCCTTGGCAATGGACAATGTTCTCTTCCATGAATCTGCATTTGGTCAGTGTTTTTCTACCCCTAGCACCGTGCTGATTTAGACAGCCAGCTCTTATGTCTTTGTGATACAGCCAGTTGAGCTCTACAGATTCCTTTAAATCATCAATAGTGCATTTCAAACTTCACTGTACATTTTTTCTGATCTTTTGCAAAAATATGGCACCTCTACTGCGGACAGATAAAGGGCAACATGACTCTCACTGCACCTCTTATCAGGGGACATAACTGTGGTGTTCAGGAAACTTTTCTTTTTAGAGAAAAGTGAAGTGGCTGAAGAAAGACTACTTCAGCCACTTTTGGTATGAAAATACTTTAGGACTTTGAATACACAGGTTTAAACCAGAGCAGGTCAGACTCTGCTTAACAGAAACATTTCTCATGGCTCCATCCCAAAGCCAACAGGAGTCCTTATCAAAATTAAAACTATGCTAGGAGATCTATTTTTTTTATATGTTTGGATAAATCAGATCTTCTACCTCCAAGAAAGATGATTTTCTCCTACAAAAAAAGATTTTTCTCCTACAAAAGAATTATTTTATTTTTTTCTTTCCTTTCAATACACGTTTGCACAAAATTAAACTAATCTAAAACCATCTTTGAAGTAAATATACCAAATAAACACTAACTTATTCCTGAAAAGATGAAAAAATGGGGTGATTTCATCCCAAAAAAATAAACCAAGACGACAGATTTTCTACAGTAATGATATTGGAATAAAGAATCAAATTAAATGCTGTCTTGACATCTTCAAATTAGCCTTTCTTTGAGGATATCCTTCATGAAGGACATGCTAATGCTCAGTATGGTTAAAATTGAGGGAATATTATTACAATATTGGAGGTTAGACTACACTACGCAATGGTGTCAAGGTTTTTTTGCCTGAGTATGGGGGAGGGGATCACAATTCTCGTTAAATCAGTTTTGTTAACTGTATCTACAGATGATATGAGTTCTCTGTCCAGGTCTGAGTGACTAAGCATAAACCAGATTACCTGTTTGTAAGGCATATAGGTATGTTACCATGCTAGGATGCTATATGCCCCATCTCTCAGCATTCAGTTACTTAATCTCAGCATTTCTATGCCAATATATACATATAAGGACATCACTACATACCAACAAGACTACCTACCTCCTAGGCAAGTCTGCTTTGAGCTGACTTTTGCTTTGTGCAAGCAAATGAAGGGAGAGGCCCCCCCTTTTTTTTTTTACTGCAGGAGTGAAATGGACCAAAGTTGCAAGCCAATTTCTTCTTAGACTATCTGCAGTACCACAGCTAGAACTTGCAGAGCTTCAGAGGAAGCCCTTTGAGCAAAGTTAGTCCCTCTGTTTTTCTGTGGAGATTATTTCAACGTAAACATATGATGAATTCTTGACATCATGATTGGAAATTATGATGTCATATAGCTCTTAGCATCTCCCAGTAGGGTAGGAATAAGTCCCATTGACCTAATGACAGTTGTAACCTGCATCTTTGCATTGCTTTGCTATGATTCCTGAATTTACCAGGTCTTTAGCAGCATGAGCAAAGGGGGCAGAGAGGAAGGAAGAATATTCTTTACATTTCGGTGCAGTTTGTCAATGTGAAAATCAAATTACTGTTTCTGGTTAAGAATGAGATGACCTAACCAGTACACTTTCTAATTATTCTCTTTATCCTTGAATAGAATATATGAGCAGTCATTTTCTGTATGTTGTAAAACATTGCTAGGGGCAGGGAGGAAAATGGAAGGTAACCTGATGTATTTTGAGGTGCATTTACATAGCTATTGAAGAACTAAAAGACTGTGCTATAGAAAAACCTATTGTACTCAATGTCTACTGATTTGATAATAGCCCTGAAGAAATACATCAATCTCCACATATTTGTCAGGGTTTTTTTTGCTTAGGTTGGAGGCTTTTTTCTGAGACTAGACCTAAATATAAATAAGAAAAGTAAAATAAACTAAAACTAAAAATCTTCTTAAAAAAAAAAATAAAAAATCTACTATTGTAAAATTTGAACTATGAAGCAAAAAACTACATAGCAATCATCTTGCTAAGACATGCAGGTTCATAGTCCCTTGTTAAAAAATAATAATGAGATTTGGTTCTAAATTCTTTGGAGTTACAAAATTTTAACCAAATTGGTTTGAATGTATTTGATTCCCCAGAGTAGTCAAGGTGTTGAGAGAGAAATTTGTTTCAGATTTAACAAAAAATACCAACAAACAGAAAAATATCTAGAATTATTTCCCAGTTAAAGCAAATTTACTAGGTAGATGATATATAGGGATTTTTTGCACCAAAGAGTAAGAAAAATGTGAGTCTGAAAAGCAGCAAACTATAATATTTTCTTCAGAAGAGGTGAAAATATACTACTGCAGTCATTGACTCTTTATCTTCTGCGGGATCCGGATTTTACTCAGTATTTCAAGTTCTGTCAATAAGCACCTACTTCTGAATTTTCTCTTATCTGAGAGCTGTCAGAATTTATCTTTTCTAGAAACAATTTCTGATTATGTAATGATAAGCTAGTGTGACCACAATTTCTTCCCAATCAATATTATTTTATGCAAATTGGCATGTAAATTCTTTTTACTTTACTCATCAAGTCTGATGCTAAAATAGTATTGAGAGAATATTTTCAATTTCAGTCAGCTATATCCAGGTTATTTGCAAAACCGGGCATGACAATAACATCCAGCTTCCTTCCCGCAATGTGAATTTTTTAAATCTTGGTTTACTAATTGAAGACCAAAATCTCCTGAAAAAAAGATTTGAGGATTAATTTTTAAATCATTTTTTAATCTGCTTATTCAGTTTTCATTACTGTGTAGTGGAAATTTATAAAGAAAAATGCAGTACTTAACCTTTAATAATTTTCCTGGTTTCAATATATTTAATCCCAAAGAGACCAAAAGCAGTATGCATCTGAAATATATTCTGTGGAAAAGGATATATATCACATTACATATATTTTATTTTACACATCTATTAAACAAATGTAAAAATATTCTTCATAACTTCACTTGCTTAATGTAGCATATGCTCACTGATTTTTTAAATATGAGAAATCAGTTGCCCGCATGACACTGGGCTGAGAGTATTGTATCACTGGTGTCTGTAATACACCACAAAGTACAAGTAAAAAAGCCATCTTACAGCTAATAATATCTTCAAATTTTTAAAACAGCATCTGCATAATTTCATTGGTAGGAACTGAATTACACCCAGTTGAATCAGCCAAGGACTTTATCACATGTGGATGAGCAGGGGTGAATGGAAACTGATCTTCAGGGTTTTTTTAATTGACTCATGGAAGGCAACAGGATCTTTCTTGTCTTTAGAAGGATCAAGTTTCATATTAAAGATAGATTGACACAAAAGACAAGATTTTATGAAATGTGTTTGCTTCAATGTTGTGCAGGGTTAGTTTAACTGTGGTTACAACTGCTGGCTGCACAGGAGAATATTTTATATCAAATCTAACAAAATTATTGTGGAGCCCATAATATTAACTTGCTTGCTGCTTTTCTATAGTTTACGCATCATTATTGTCTGATTTGGGCTTTAAAATTAGAATTTAACTTCATGTTGGGTGTGATTCTTTTTCATATAACACAGATAAGAGAGCAAGGAAGTATTCATTTAAGCACAGGTTAATTGGTTTCAGCTAAATAAAGAGATTTTGGATACTTTTTTACCTCTGTTTTTTGGGATCTTTGTTGTCTTGTTTTTAGAAGAATAAATTGAGAGAAAGAAATACATCATTTCCCTCTGATGCTCCTTGTAAAAATAAACTATCATTGAGTCAAAGATGCCTTTGAAGTAGGATATTCCAACCAAGTATGATGAAACAAACCCATGCTCTCACAAGTAAAATAATGTTAATAATTTCAATAGAATTGCTACTAATTTTTAAGACTTTAATACAAACAACAATTCTATGCAGAACTTTTCCTTGTCTGTATAGTTTTTTTCAATTTTGTTTTCCTTTACCAGGTTAAAGGAACTCTCTTGAAGGCTCATTTAAGGTACTACACAAAACCGTCTGCCACCAGTGCCTAAAAGAGAAAGCAAAGAACTTAGCATTGAAAATACATACCAAAACCAGTGTGAACTCAAAACATTTGCATATTATTTCCTCTGCAATGTTCAGCATGTTTGCAGATAACTACATTTATTACAGTCTGAGTAAAGGTATTGCAAGTACCTTCTACTGGGTTTAACTCAGTCCATCAGTGGGACTCAGAAAACCTTGAAGGGAGGCAGAATCAATTTATGGAAACCTGACAGCAAGAAATGCTCAAAGTCTATGCCACAGAGCTAGCCACAGGGCTGGCAAAGGACCCATTTCCAGTCTCCTGTCAGGAGAAAGGCTGAAGCTTATAGCTCAGAACTGACTGCATATCAAGTAAGTCATCTGCCCACCAATTAGCCCGGTGAGATTTCTATAGGACACTGATGTTAGCAGTTTTGCTGCTGTTTGTTTCTTTTTTTTTTTTTTTCCCCTGTTTTGTTTTGTGGCAAATACAAGTAGGAATTCATAGGTGACAAGTGAATGGCTGAAAAAAGCCATTTTCTGCAAGCCTTGACCTTAAACTTGTATGGTTCACCTCAGTCTAGAAGGGACTTTTTGCCATACATAGTATTTAAAGAGTTTCATTCATTTCCCAAGTTCCCCTTCCTCCCACCAATAGTTCTGATGCAACTGCTTCTGATTAGGAAGTTGGCCATTTCAAAGGATATTGCCTTGTTCACAGATCTCTTTCACAATAGGAAGAACTTTCTTTCCTTAACCTTAGATTGTCCTTGCCTTTATGATGTACAGTGTTAAATTGAAAGTGCCTAGGATATATGAGCAAGGGTGACTATCTTTTTGGAGGGGAAGCATTTTTCAGAAACTGTCAAAAGCTAAGATTCACTAAAGTCACAAGAAATATTTTCCACATAGTTCTTTCCTTACACATTTTCTTTATCTTTGAACTGAAAGGAACAGCAATATTACTCTAATTCCAAAGTTTTGCAGTTCATTGATAGCACAGATATCATTCAAATTACATACAAGAGATATGCAATTATTGTGCTTGGCAAAACAGGCTCTAGACATATTTTCCACTGAGCCTATGCACATAATTGTATTTAACCATTTCATTGGTAAACCCCACTTCAAACACTGCATTTCGAACTTCATAACTTTTTTAAAATAAAAATGTTCCAAACAATTTAAATACTGCAGGGGAACTACTCTCTCTTTGAGTCAGTGCTCTTAACAAAGGGGTAGAGGCCTAATCAAATGTTCTGCGCTGTGGACATGAAGATACCTCACTCCACTGTGTCCAAGCAATTCTTCTTGTAGAAAATAGTTTAATATTTAGAGACAGAATACGAAGGAGAATGGGAGAGCATCCTTTAGTTCACTGGCTGAGTGATCAGTTAGAGATTAGGCTTCTTCATTTCAGTTTTCATCACAGTGAATATTTATTTAATCCTGCAAAATGACAAGAGGCAGTTTGATACCTCAAGACTAGAGCTACAGTGTTATAACTGTGTTTTAACGGATCTGGGCTAGCACTCTTAGGCCATAGGAGCGCATAATTTTTCTCTAGGTTTGTGAAGTGTACTCTTAACCCATTCCACAGAGTAGATATGTAAGTCTCTTGACCAATGGTCCTAATAATAAATTTATAAAATTCCATCCTAAAATCAAGTAGATCATTAGCCACTCCTCCTGGAATGCAGTGCCTGTGCCCCTAATGGTTAGGAACCATTTTATAATTTCCATCTCTAATTTATTTTTACTTGTTTATAGGCTTTTGCTCCTGCACCAATGTTAACTTCTAAATAAACAGCTAATTTTTGTCCTTAAAGTTTTTTGCCCTTTCCTCCACAGTGCGTTCATATTCTTTTCTTACCTTTATTTTTTTCTGTTCTGGATATTCTCTACCACAAACTCTGATTGCCTCAGTTTGAAACACAGGTGGTTTGTTCCTTTGATTACTTGAACAAATTCTGTGCTGGTTGCAGCTGGAAAGAACTGGTTTTTGAAGAAAGGTGATTGGACCAATGCTTTTTACCAATTCCATCTTATGTTATGACTTTAACACATTCTTGTCTTTTTGAAAAATGGCTGTTACTTGCTATTTATGTATCTCCCTTGGTGCATCCCATGCATGTGTGCATATTTCATTCCTATACACTTCGCCTCCTTCTTTGGTTTAGTTAGGAAGAAGTCTGCTTTTGCTTTGCATAGCAGTCTCCGGCTTTCTCCTTCTTACCAAGTAGCTGGAGAACACACTATCCAAGAAGAAAATGTTCTACTCAGTAGGAACTGCAGGGTAGAATTTCTCTTGTTCTCTTTTTTTTTTTTTTTTTGGGGGGGTTGTTTTGGGTTTTGTTTTTTTTTACAGAATTATCCATCTGGCCTGGTTTAGATGTCTTTTCTAAAATAAGACCAATCTTACCTAATTTGCCTTTAACTATCTTGACAAGATCTCTACCATCTTTAAAGGAAGTCAAGAACGAATAGATGTCTAGATGCAGTCATATGCTGTTTTCTGAGTCTGGATCCCCTAAACCTGTCTGCCTCCCTTTGGCTCAACTAGCTTGTGTTTTTATCATTGAAACATCTTGTTACTCTAAAAGGAAAAAGTTAAAAAGTGAGCCTATTAAAATACAGTTGCCACTTTGTCTTTCTCCAGGGTCTATTTATCTCTCCCAAAGTTTTTTTTGTGTGATCTCGGGAAGAGTGGTTTAAAGAAAAATCTTATTTTCAGCTGAACCTAATGAATGCCCAGTCCTTTAAAGCTATCTGTCCTTTGTCTCAGTTTATTCTTTGAGAGAAAAGTAGAACACACACAAAAAGGAAAATTTTTGGTGGAGTTTCCCGCTTGCAAACATAAAGATGTGAGCCATTTTATAAGGCTTTTAAAACAGAAACATTTGGGCCCATGTTTCTTCAGAAAACAATCCAATTTGCCATTTTCACCATGTAAATGGGTTGGGAGTAGAATGAGATTTAGCAGCTTTGTTCTCTCTGCATTGTACTCAAGGAGTTTATCTGTATTCAGAGTCAAGTACCTGCATTTCACGGTAGTCAGCAAAGGTATTTATATGTGGAGCACCTACATGGCTTCACCTTCAGGTTCTTTGCAGACCCCTTGTTCACAGTTTGGTGGCTCCTATTATTTCTTTGTATGATGGAAAAAGGTAGATAGTATATTAAAATAACAGTTGGATACTATGACTTGGAACTCATTCTCTATAATGCTAATCTGAGACTTTCAACTAAAAATCCCCCAAACTCTTTAATGAATAGGCATACTAAAATTCTTGAAGTTGATTTCTTAATATTTCACAAAAGAAATGTAGATAAATGGATGGTATTTTGGATAATCAAAATGAGAGTTTTGCTGTTAATTAACCCTTAGCTCTTGAAGCTTGAACTATGGTGTGGGGTGTACTGTAAAAAAGTGTTGCAACGTAAAATATATCATATCTCCTTTGGTCAGACTCATAAATCCTAGACCATTGCTAATATGACTTCACTATTATTCAGGAACATATTAAAAAAACTCTTGCAAGTTCTGAGAAAGCAATTTCCACAGTAAAATATCGGTCTTACTTTATTTGAGTATGGGAAATAAGGAGATGTGTCTTTCATGAATGATATGAAGCTATTCTTTACGGAGCTTTCTAAGTCTCGATTGTTACTATACCCTAAGACTTCTTGTTGCAGATCTTAGAATCATAGAAACATAGAATAGTTAGGGTTGGAAAGGACCTTAAGATCATCTAGGTCCAACACCCCTGCCATGGGTAGGGACACCTCCCAATAAATCATATCACCCAAGGCTTGTTCAACCTGGCCTTGAACACCGCCAGGGATGGAGCATTCACAACTTCCCTGGACAACCCATTCCAGTGACTCACCACCCTTACATTAAAGAATTTCTTCCTCATATCCAATCTAAACCTCCCCTGTTTAAGTTTGAACCCGTTACTCCTTGTCCTCTCACTACA
>JANRGW010028904.1:0-14634 GCA_024733675.1 Psilopsiagon aymara
GTCTCTGCTTCCTCCCAGCTTCCCCTCCTCCCTGGCAGAGCACGAGGCTCAGAAAGTCCTTGGTCAGAGTAAACATTACCGAGCAGCAACTGAAGACATCGGCGTTATCAGCGCTGTTCCCAGGTGTGGAATAATTAGGAAATGTGGGGTAATTAGGAATTAAATTTACATTTGAAATGCAGCATTGTCCACACCTAAGGGAAAAAGGACTTTCAGGGCCTCTCAGGGCGAGATGCAGCCACACCTGGTGTGCCAGGAATGTGCACTCCACAGCTGTTCCCGTGGCAGCACAGACGGAGGGTAGAGCGAGGTGGAGATCTCGCGGTTACGCTTTGTCCTAACTTCAGCAAAAGATGGGAACCGGGTGGTACAAGGACCTGATAAGCTGCATACTGCTACCCTGAGCCAGCAGCCCATCATCTTTTGACAGAATGCCGTCCTCTGTGTGAGCTTTGCTTCATTATAATGCCATTATAATGCATTTACATGATAAAATACACTCCCATCTCCAATGCAGCCCCCCTCCAAAATGAGACCACCCCCGTCTGAGCATGTGCTCTGAATTCTTGGTGTCATATATCTTTAAAAGCGAAGCGAGAGAGATTTGCATCAATAATAAAGGTATGTGTGACTGAGTCACTCAAGCTCCACCTTGAAGGTGAAAATAACATAAAATGACCCAAGAGAGAGGGGGATATTGGGGAAGATACCATCGTGGAAGAGTCAAGGAAGATACCATCCTGGGACCAGTCGACGGGCTGGACCTCTCTTCCCCACAATTAGGGACGCCTGTGGGTAAGACTTGCACTGTATCCAGTGCTTCCCTGGGAAAACTTAGAATCCCTATAGAGTGACTTTTACTGTTACCTGTATATTTTAGAGCCAGGCTGTGTTAACTTTATCGAGCGCTTGTATCCATGTAACCGTTATTTGCATGTGCTTTGCAGACAGCATTTATCACCGGCAATCCATAAGAACCTGTACCTGTTGCATCAATAAACTGCACTGTTTCAGTAACCAATTGTAATTTTCTCACTGGACACAACCCCATCTCTCCATGTGGCCATGAGAGTTCAGGAGCATGATTGATCATGCAGGGTGGTGCATTATTGATGAATCCGGATCAGTAAGGTTCGAATTAGTGAACGGCAGGACTGATAGCTGCATATCGGAGCCACTCCCTGTCCTTCCTCTAATAAAGCACGGGGTTCCTTTTCCCTCCACTTTTAACGCAACACCATGCTGAAAGTCAAAACCACAGCACTGCACCAGCTACTGAGAAGGAGAAAAATGACTGCTACTGCTGAACCCAGGACAGGCATTCTTGAATAAGTTCCGGTATTAATTTCATAGAAACCACAGTAACTGCTGGGGGACAAAAGGAGCCAAAGTATCTCAGATGTCCTAGGAATGCAGGGTCTCACATGCCTATTTGTTACAGGAGGGCTGGAAAAATATCACTTAAAAGGACATGTGCAAATGCCACTTTTAGTGCATTAATGATGATAAAGGGGCTTAAAATGCTTAAATCTCTGTTCGTTTGGTTTAGATGACCTCTGTCTGATGAAAAGCACTGGCAGATTTACAGCAAAACAAACTGCAGTCATTTGGGGCTAAAAAGAATGAAGTCACTGTTCTCAGGTGCTAACACAAGACATGTACCAACAACAGCCCTCTACCCAGCCTGTATCTGTGGACACAGAGGGTTTAGGAAGCTGGTGCTGAAAAGCCCCCATGGGACTTTTAGGCAAAAATCTCTTCATCCCACCTCAATCTTTACACATGAGGAGCATCAAACTGCCTTTTCCAAAGACACGGTTTGGAAGCACTAAGGGTGGCAATGTTGGATTATGTTATGTCTTCAGCAGACCTTTTAGAAGTTCTTATGCTGCATTAAAAGCCCACTCTTTTGCTAGCAGTAAGTAAAGGTGGCTGGGGCAAGTAAAATGAGTGGTCTTCTTTCCACCACATAAATAGTAGCAATATTGATTTAAAAGAAAGCCAAAGACTTCATTGTCTGAGATAGTTCCCTTGCTCTTAATATGTTTAATGAGAAGCAATAAAACACTTACTGTCTCCAGCACAAGGTGAGTGATCAGAAGAATATAGATATGAATATAATTACTAGAGAATACAATCATGTTATCAGCAAAATTTACAACTCTGACTTAAACAGCCTTACTCCATGGCTCTTCTGTGTGGCTGGCAAACAGGCTACTCCTTAAGGTTAAGTTTTATACCTCTGCTTGCTGCTGCTGCTGAAGAGAAGGCGCAAATAGGTGACTCACAGCCATGCTCCTGCATGAGCCATCTCAAACTTCCCACTCGTTCTTCTCCAGTTCTTCAGATCCCAGTTCCTATCTATCAGAGGCTGTAATACCCAATTAAATGAGCTTTGTTCTTTTCCACTCCAGTCTTTTAATACTATTCTGCCATGCTTAAGGCAAGGTCTATGTATCTGCTTACCTGACATTTGATGCTGGCTTCCCCTGAGGTTCATCTGACCCAGCCTCCAGGCTTCCCACAGTGATGTGGATATTTGAGCCAGAGGCCCTGGGCTTCCTTCTACAGCAGTCAAGAGGAATAGGCGCAGTTCAGGTAGGATTCACTTTCCATTATGGAGATCTGCAGCAGGATGAGGAGTCCCCCACACTGTAAGCAGGAGCCCCACAATCATCTTTGACCCCATCTGTTAAAATAAGGGGGATAGAATAATTTACAATGAATATTAGGTCTTTTCATTACATGCTGTGGTAGGAATATTTATCAGCATAACCACAGCAAGTGCAGTTAACATCTTTTCAGTACCCAAGATTAAAGGCTGAGCCTGGCCCCTATGAACACAGCAGTGGTGAACGTCCTTAGTGTTTGTTACTCATTATGGAGCACTAAGTAAGTGCAATACACAAGTGCTGCATTTCCTCTGAAGCCACTTTGCCCTAACACTTGTTAATGCACTGCTTTCTCCCTAATGCTTTCAAACTAGTAAGCTTCAAAGCAGTGAGTATTTAATAGTGATAGAAGTGCATTTCCATCTGGGGAGGGAAATACACTGCAATGATGTAAGCATGTTTGTACTAAAATAGTTGCGTCTTTTTGTGGCAAGAACCCTGTCCTGGGTTCAGCAGTAGCAGTCATTTTTCTCCTTAGTAGCTGGTGCAGTGCCGTGGTTTTGACTTTCAGCCTGGGAACAGCGCTGATAACACCGATGTCTTCAGTTGCTGCTCAGTAATGTTTACTCTGACCAAGGACTTTCGGAGCCTCGTGCTCTGCCAGGAGGGAGGGGAAGCCGGGAGGAAGCAGAGACAGAACACCTGACCCAAACTGACCAAAGGGGTATTCCATACTACAGCACGTCATACCCACTATATAAACTGGGGCAGTTACCCAGAAGGGTCAGATCACTGCTCGGTCAGGCTCGGTATCGGTTGGTGGGTGGTGAGTGGTTGTATTCTCTTTCCTTGTTATTTCCCTTGTCATTATTATTATTGGTGGTAGCAGCAGTGGTTTGTGTTATACCTCAGTTACTGGGCTGTTCTTATCTAAACCTGTGGGAGTTATATTCTTTCTATCCTCCTCCCCCTCCCTCCGGGAGCAGGGGGAAGAGGAAAGTGGGGGAGTGAGAGAGTGGCTTCGTGGCTGACTGAGCTTAAGCCAAACTGTTTTCCTGTGAAAACAAACCCCAAGCAAACAGAAAAGTTTATACTCTAATTAAACCAGCTGTAATCTTTACAGGGGATTACAACACCAAAGGCCAGACAGACATCCGGAGGTTGTACTCACAAAGCTTGCTGTCTGTTGCTTTGCTTTCAGAGGTGCCACAGAAACCTCTTGACAAGTGAATTGGAACCAGTTGCAGGGGAAGAACCGCAGTGTCATTCAGTTGCTCTGGTACCCATGACACTGCAGTACCAGCACAACCACCACAGCGGTGCCATGCTTGAAGTGCTCTGCTTGAAGTGCTGAACACTGCCAGAGACCTAAAAGGAGAAGTCTTTATTAGAACTAACTTTACACTGATCTCTAATCGGAGGGGAGAGAAAAGTCTCTGAAGGGGCAGAATAGCAACCAGTTTCTTCCATCCTTAGTACTTCCCATTGGTTTTAGAAAGACCTCTCTTTGTGCTAACATTCTCAGTGAGCAGATTCCTGCCCAGTTGAAGTCTCAGCTGACAATAAAATAGGCTTGGGTTAATGCTGGGCTGCATCCCAGAGAAGGAAAAGTCTTGGTTTGGCTCAGATTGCCAGGGAAGGGAGCGTTGTGGGCACAGCCCGAGGGATGGGAATTGCTGTTTGGATAGATACGGGCAGCGAAAAAGCAGTGCTGGTGAAGGGGATGATGCTGCAGCACTGCTGGGGGGAAAGGGAAAGCCAGGAAAAGCCCTGGTCCTTCTCTCAGGCTCAGTGCTGCAATGCAGGGCAGGAAGGGGCAGCCTTCGTGGTACAGTACAACAAACTTAGTGACATCCTCTTCTCACCGCTAAGCAGAAAGCTCTCAGCAAAGCAAGGCAATGTGAACTGCTGCCACATTCACATGCTCGAGGGTACATCCATACATCCTGAGTATTCATTGTGTTCCCATAAAACTAGAGTCCTGTAGCTGTCAGCTCATGGAGATCACACGTATTACTATATAAGGCTTAAAAATAATACCCAAGCAAGGTGCATGACAGTTATTTTAATAACGAACATTGCAAAAATAACAAAATACATTCCTGATTGTGTTTTCAAATCCAGCATCCTTCCCACAAACTATTGTGGTGGTTTCTCTTTCAATACTCCTCTTGAAAGGGAAAAGTAGACGGGCAGTATTTCCTCTTGGTCTGGCTACAGAGCTGTATTTATACTTCTGGATCTCTAAGGAGCTACCTGGCTTTAGCCACTGTCTCTCAGGAGCAAATTCTTCAGCAGAATGTTCAGAAACCGACCTGCATTCCAAAGATGCTGTTTCTTTTTACATTTTCAACAGAAATAAAACAAAAATGGGAACAAAAATAGAAAGAATAGACAATGCAAGTCTAAGTCAAAGTAAAGGCATATTACAAGACACAGCATTGGAGAAGGTCCAAAGATGCCACCAAGCAATCTTGCAACTGGGTTTTCAGGTTACATGTTTTTGCAGGAAGAATCTTCTCTAAATCTATTACAGTGTCAAACCCGCACGATTTCTGCTTCTTGACTTGAGATGCCACATCTTCATTTGGCAGCAGTGGGAAGGGTAGAGATGGCATGTGTTGGCTCGGGGCACTTGGGTTTGAACTGGCTCAGCAGCCTGGCTGGCAAGTAATACTCTTCTCTGTTTTCAGCATTGATGTGTCTTGGCCCAGGAGCCTCTGTTGTTCTCTGGGACAACTTCAGCAATATTAGTCAGTGGGTGTGACTTAACATTTGTACATTTCTAGGAAGAACAGCATTGTTTCTGCTGTCAAACTAAAGCATATTCTGTACACAGGAATCACTGCACTGGAGAGGCTGGCAGGTGATTCCACCCTCTAATGGGGAGTCCTAAAAGCACTGCTGAGCTCCCAACTTTAAATGCACAGCCCTGATTCTGTATAATTAGGGCAAGATGTGAGCACTGGCTCTTGTTATTATGCAGTTCAGAGAAGTAAAAGAAACTATTCAATGACAGATCCTCAGCAGACCCTGAAAACCCTGCATAAGCCCCTGACACAGCCAGGCACTATTTATTCACAGTGTAACACAAAGCAGGACCCTGTCTGCCTGTGGCACATTGTCAAAATACGCTCTTCACGCTCGCTGCAGCTGAGAAAAGCCTTGATGGGTTCTGGTAATTGCTCTTGTGTCTGTCAGGCAATGCTAAATCACATCTTTCCTCCTCCTCATTACTCCTTTGGGCTCACAGGAAACACATAAAATACAACACATAGCAACAGAAACAGAAATATTTGGGGGTGTTTGATTGGTTGGAGGGCAGTGGTCCACTGTCAGTGTCTCCCATAAGCAAAAAATCCTCCCTCAGCCCAAAGCGAAGCCATAGACTTGGATTCCAGGGCAGCTCCCTGGGACCTGCCCTGCAGATGTGGCAGCAGCTCAGCAGTTATATCACTGCTGCCCAGTTACGAGTTATCTATGTTACACCCAGACAGAGTTAACTTAGGACTTTTTATTAGGAAGAAACACTCTGGGGAAAGCATGCATTAAAGCAGTCATCAGCTTGCACATCTGCTCAGTTTCCTTGATCTTACCACCACTTTCCCCTTCTACAACAGCTTTATATCTTCTCTGACAGAGTTTGTGCCTGGCAGCTGTAGCCTTAGTGCAGTTCTCTGTTTATCTGTTTACTCTCTGCAGCAGTTTAGCCTTACTCATAGCATGTTGCCATTCTGCTACTCAGTACGTATTTTCTGCCATGGCATTCTGGCTCATCTTGAATACAGCTCAGGTACCAGAGATGCTCCAGGGGGCTGCAGAGAGGAAGGGACAGGAGGTGTCTTTCAATCACAATCTCACTAGCCTGTGGGAATGGAAACTTTTCCACCTGGAGAAAAGATTCGTAGGAGATCCAACTGCAGCCCCTCAGAATCTGTGAGGAGGTCATGGAGAAGATGGAGCCAGGCTCCTCGCTTGAGTCCATGGTGCAAGGAAGGGCGCAACAGGCATCAGTTCAAGCACAAGAGGTTCTGACTAGACAGAAAGACAAACTTTTTCACAGTGACAACACCCAAGCAGTGGAGCAGGTTGCCCAAGGAGGTTGTGCAAACTCCATCCTTGGAGATTTTCAAGCCTGATTAGAAAACATCTTGAGCAACCTGATCTGACCTCAGAGCTGACCTTGCTTTGAGGAGGAGATTGGAGACCTCCGGAGGTCCATTCTAACCTGAATTGCCTTATGATCCTAACATATGTAATCTAGGTTTATCTCTAGATTAGCTTATCCAAATCATGGTAGACAAGGTGACTTGAAAGTTTGCTTAACTGATAGAGAATGGCACAGAAAGAGTGTGCTCTGCTGTGTGTACCTATTTCCCATGAACTCCTTTTTTAGGTCCCTGCCAAAGGTTACAGTTCATATGCTGAATAAACAGATTAATCAAAACAAGACTGTTAAGATTTAAACCAGCAGGAGATAAGTGCTTATACTGTACTCTGAAGAAATCTATTAACCTCCTAAATAACTCAGTAAAAAATGACTAATTGCATCCATGATTTTTGTTGGATTTTAAAGGTAACTTCTCCAGGAGCTGCACAGGAATTAGCAATGGTCTGGAATAAAAAAATACAAAAGAAAGCTTGCTGAGCAAATTCAGCTTGATGTTTCAGATTGATTCAGTTTCCATCTTAACGTGGACATTTCCAGGGAGGGCTGGAGCAAAGGACAAAGAAGAGGAAGAAAGAAGCCAGAAAAGTCTTCTTTCTGGCTCAGGCTGCTGTAATAATATCTAATATTCCTGGGAATGGCAGCACACAGCCTTGTGGCTGAGCTATGTCTCCTGGCCAGCAGAGCCATAAAGAGCGAGCTTGTGACACTCCCCAGGCTGTTTGTCACAGCGGGCTGGATGCTCTTCGCCGCTCAGAAGGTTCACTCCATGAGCTCTCATCTCTTAGATTTCTTAGAAAACCTCTCAGACATCTTCAATCTCATAAACCAATTTAAGGTTATCCTTGCTCTCTGTTACTAATGCTTTGTGGCATTAGGTAATTGCTTAATTGAGCATTTAGGAAAGCATTAATATATTTTTCTCTGCAAATGCATTATTAATATATACATTACAATCTCTGCTGTTAAGACTTTGTACAATTATTAATGGACTTAAAATGATAAGAACTGCATGAAAACATTTTCTTCCATGAAAAAGAAACTCAGAAGGACAGAACTTGTATCTGGTCCATCATCATGACAGATTACATATTTGTATTGATACTGCTTTATTCCAGTAGTCCTAAGCCTGTTTGCAATATTTAATGTGGGAGGTATATTTCTATCGTGTTTTCCCTTCATTCACCAAGCCAACTTGGATGTTTGAAGGATAACAAACTGCTTTGCATCCACTCATTTTGGCACTGGCTTCTCCACAATAAAACATATTATTTTCCTGTAGAGCAGCACACTACCTACAACATTACTTCTTCTATTTAAGTTGTATTTAGGATTACACTGACATCTTGCTTTGCCCTGCAAGTGAGAAAGGCAGTACACCTACAAGATATAATTTGTTTTGAATGCTTCTGAGAAGAACACATTAAAGACTTCAAATGAGATATGGTTTTCAAAGTAGTGAGCAGTGCCAAAAATGCATGTGGGCTTGAACATAATACTGAAGTACTTGAAATGGGGAAGGAATTAAAGCAAAGACAAAAAGGAGGTGCAGAAACCCTACACAACTACTTAATGATTGGAAATAGTTTGGGGAGATTGTAACAGTTTGATGAGCTGCGGTTGGAAGGTAACACTATCAGGCTCACTGCATTAAAACAATCATAAGTATGTAAAATCAGATACAGGGTTGGATGAAAGCTCCATCTAGCTCAGCAGTTTCTGACAGCGGTTGATAAGATGTGAGTAGGAAGAGAACAAGAACAGGGCAAACATGTTCTATATTTCCCCAAAATACCTTTCCAGCTCCAGCAGCTTAGAAGTCAAGAACTTGCTGAGCCAGATCAAGAGTCTTTGATGATTCTTTAGGTGCTTTTTAAGCCCATGCAAAGTTTTGGTATCCACAATATCCTGAATCAAAGACTTATTCTACCTTAACTATAGACTGTAAGAAGCATTATCTCCTTTTATTTGTTGTGAGCCTTCCAAGCTCTAGTTTCATCTGATGTACCTCAGGTTTTGTGTCTGACAAGTTAGTGAGCAGTCTTGATTCCTGTTTGTTATCTGGACCACTGAAGATTGTGAGCCTGTGATACTATCTTTTCTCCACTGCAGACCGAAGAGACACAATTGCATTAACCATGCTCCAGTTCCACCGTATTATTTCTGAGACGGGGATACTAGAACTGCATGGGGAATTCAAGATGTGGATGCAAGAGGGTATATAATGACATGCTTATTCTTTCTCTTTTGGCCTCTATTTCTCTCCTAATAAATTTTAATGACAATCCTAACAGTTCTCTATTTCCATTTTGGTCACTGCTGAGCCCTCAGTCGATGCCTTCACAAACCACCTCAAGGCCTTTTTTCTCAGTGTTAAAAGGAACTCAATGTTCCTCAGTATACATGTAAAGTTAGGGGGTTTTCCCCAGTTACCCCTTCTTACCTCATTTAATTTCACCTGCCATTTTGTCCCTACATATATTAGTAACACATAATCATTCACAGTTTTTCTGTTAATCCCACCCTAAAAATCTTAGTATCATCAACACATTTTACAAACCTCTATTCGCCTCCATTTCTACCAGTTATTTGTCCATGTCTCATATCCATTAGCAACCCATTTTTTTAGCTTTCTTTTGGGAGGAATCTGACTGAGTGCTTTTGGAAATCATCATAGGAGGTTAATTGAATCTTCTGTGGTCCATGAGCTTCTTGACTTCCTCATAGAAAGCTGACAGATTTCTGAGACGCTAATTTCCTTTAAAAAAGCCATTAATGACTTCCCTAATGAGTTGTCTTTTCCAGTGCCCTCTAAGTCTTTTCTGGTCTTTACCATAATTGCACTACTTATTTTTCTAGTAAGAATATCAGGCTTCTGGGGCTACAGCTTCCAAAATCTTCCCTGAAATCCTTGTAAAAATTTGGCGCCACGTGAGCACCAGAGCCCCCTGATGCCGAGGTACTTTTAAAGGAGAAGCTAGAGACAGACGTTAGTACCTAAAGTACTTCATAGAATCGTCATAGAATCATGGAATGATTTGGGCTTGAAGTGACCTTAAAGCTCATCCAGTTTCAACCCCCTGCCACGGACAGATACATCTTCCACTAGAGCAGCTTGCTCCAAGCCCCATCCAACCTGGCCTTGAATACTGCCAGGGATGGGGCGTAAACTTGCAGGGATGGGGCACTTCATCTCTGAGCTGCTTGAAAACTCTTGGTTGAACACCATCTGGTCTCAGCAGTTGGCTACTGCTCATTTTCTTAATGTGTCTCTTCATCATTTATTCTTACACTTTAATCTGAGACATGCCTTACCAATTACTCCCCTTAAAGAAGCTTCCCAGTACTGGAGTTTACCCAAACTCATCCAGCCCACTTAAATGCAAAAAAATCATTTGTCTTTTCTTTTATAGCTGTCTCTTCTCCAGATATTTCTGCTGCTTCTTAAACAATCTATTTGCCTTAGAGCACAGTCAAACTCTGGCTGGCTCCCTGCTCTTTCCAGGAAAGACTTGCTATTATTTCTGTATCTTTCGCAAACTGACCCTAGAACCTCCTTCTGGCTGCTTATCACGACTTTGTATTTAGTCAACAGAGATTATAGTCCTTTCTTTTCCAAATTTGGATACAGCTTGTTGAAGGAAGTCTTCTTCATCCAGTAATACCCTTACCATGCTTTTTACTCAGTCTTCCTTTCATACATTCTCTTTCTCTGGTGAATTGGTTCTGCCCCCAGAACAGCAGTTTTAAACACTGTCCATGCCACTTGAGAAGACTTATCTCTTTTAGATGTTCTTTTTAGGCCCCTTTTAATGCCTTGTTTTATATTGCTCCTTATTTTGTCAGAAAGCAGAATACTTCTTTTCTTGGTACTACACGGGTGTGGAATCCTGGATTTCTACAGAGTAGTTCTTTACCAATAATATTATGATACTGTTTAGGACCAAAACAAGAATTGCTTTTCTTCTTCTGGCTTCTCAACTAGCAGTCAAGAACAGTTTCTAAACAGTTAGATACAGCACTACCCCCTCCCCATGGCATTTACCCAAACCACAGTTGAGTTATTGAAGTCCTTATGACCATATTTCTGCCCTTCTGGCTTTCTAATCTCCCCACGTTTTTAGCCTGGTGATGCAGTCCTAGCACTGCATTTTCCCTATGTATTTCTGGGATTCCAAACCACTGAGACTCAATCTGATTTATCAACAGAGTTAACTGGTAACTGGAAGATTCTCTAAGCTTTCTTTAAAATGCAACATCCCCTGGCATGCCCTGTTCTGCCTTTTATTTTACATCTAACAATATAATACAGAACAAGTTTGATTGTTAACTTTTCTGATTAGCTTTCAAAACCTGAGATTGTCTTCTCACTGAGATTAATACTGTTGTGGCCTCAGTGTGAAAGAAGACAGGCAGGTCATGGTTTCATGTGTTGCTTATGGCAAGGGGGTATATGCATACATACACTCTGCATAATAATTCCAGTAACTGGCTCTCTATTAGCTTAGCTGGGATGTGTGGATTTCTACAGTGGAGTCCTATCTTAATTTATTTGTCCTTAACTGTTTCTAGAATGTATTTTGATTTCTTAGTGCTGGCACAAAGATTCTTTCATATCCAGTAACAGAAGAAATCATCTTCTAGGTAGGAAAGTGGAAAAAAGATAAGATGGGTGAGTCCAGAGGAGATCACAAAGATGCTCAGAGGGCTAGAGCATCTCACCTATGGAGACAGGCTGAGAGAGCTGGGCTTGTTTACCCTGGAGAAGAGAAGGCTCCAAAGAGACCCTAGAGCAGCTTCCAGCGCCTAAAGGGGACAAAGAAGAAAGCTGGAGATGGGCTTTTGACAAAGGCAGGTAGTGACTGGGTAAGGGGGAATGGCTTTAAACTGGAAGATTAGATTGAGATTAGATATTAGGGAGAAGTTCTTCCCTGTGAGTATGGGGAGGCGCTGGCACAGGGTGCCCAGAGAAGCTGTGGCTGCCCCACCCCTGGCAGTGTTCAAGGCCACATTGGACACAGGGGCTTGGAGCAACTGCTCTATGGAAGGTGTCCCTGCCCGTGGCAGGGGTTGGGAGTAAATGAGCTTTAAGGTCCCTTTCAACCCAAACAATGCTGTGATTCTATGAATCTACGTTATCTATGTGGTTTTGCCTTTGTCCTCCATGCAAATTGGGCAAGTCTCACTCATACAGATCACTGATGTAATCACATATACTGTTCTAGGTATACAGTTGATGTCTAACCCCAGCAGGAATGTCACTTTCTAAAATTATTGTGGAAAACAGCATTTTTAGCAACAAACACCTAGTTGCAAAAGCACTCCATTGAGAAAACGCTTCTCCTATGAAGGACACTGGGACTGTTTAAGCATTTCTACTCTAGTACAGCAGCAGTGTCACTGTTCTGCAATTCATTCGTCAATCAGAATAAACATTCAAGCATAACACATCTTAATAAAACCATTAGAACTGTGCCACAGAAATAATTGCAAAGACTGGTAATAAGGGAGAGCCATTTACTTAAATTGAGCATTCTTTTAAAGTGATGATTCACCTCATCCATCAAAGCAGGAACACGGGAAGCAGCAGTGCCTATGATTCAGGATCTTTCCTAGAAGACAGAATTGATGATTGAACAGGACAACATCTTTCTTACATGGCCCTAATTATGCTCCGAGCTGAAATTTCTGAGGTCTCTGATTCAGCAGTGGCTTGATCCTGTTCACTGATAAAAAATTAAAGGCATTCAGGGGCCCCGTTGTACAGAAGAGTAAGGTTTCTGTGGAAACGGCTAGACAAAAGCTCACAGCTAAAATAACAATACAGATAAGGAGGCAATTCTAAAAGAAAAAACAACTGAGAAAATAACAGGTATGTACGAATCTAAACCCAGGCCCAAATAAATGTTTTTCTTTTAGTGGCTGGTGCTGATGCCAAGGGGATGGCATTCTCAGGCTTGCTTAAATAAAGATACTGAGGATAAATGCCATGGGGCTTCCAGAACTGTTCTGGTGCCTAACTCCGACTTACAGAGAAGTGGCCAGATACACTTAAAAACCCCTCTCCATGTATATTTAAGCATCTAAATGTCTCAGAGAATCACTAAGTCCATAACCACAAATCTCAGAGATCGTGGGAGCTATTATAGTACAATGTTTGATGAGATGCTGCCTCTCTGCCCATCCACCTTTCCAGCATAGCCCAGCAGTGTGAGCTATGTGCACATCACTGTGTGTACCTCTTATATCCAAATCCCTGACTAACGCTGATCCACTCCCTCCCTTCACAAAACAGCAGTGTTTCAGAGCCCACATCATGCAGCAGGAGCAGGAGCCAGCAGCAGCAGGGTCCACATCCCTGTCAGCTCCCACATCCAAACATATTTATTGCCATGATGTATTACACTACCATTGTCAAAGCTGCCATGGTGACATGCTTTCAGCAGCAAATATAGCAGTTAAAACCTGATTTTAATCAATTTCTAGCACTTTTAAACTCTGGTGGAAGTGAACATGTTCTGAAATGCTTTCTGCTATTTATCTATGTTTTCTTCCCCATGGATGCCCTATTTTCTCACACAATGGCGTTTTTTCTCAGATCTATTAAGGTTTTGTGTCTGATCTGCTAACTCCCACATTTCTGAAAGAAATTAATATAATATCTCTTTGTCGCAGCCACTCTTCTTCAAGGCTGCTCCCAAAGTCTGGTTGTTTCTCGGTGTGATGGGCCTTGTGACACCCTTGTGCATGCCTGGCTGCACAGCTGGGGTCTTTATTTACATCTTCTGCTTAGAGCAGTTTCCAGTGCCTAAAGGATATGACAAGAGATCTGTAAAGGGACTTTTTACAACGGCCTGTAAGGACAGGTCAAGGGGGAATGGCTTTAACTGAGAGGGGGGAGATTGAGATGAGCTCTTAGGCAGAAGCTCTCCCCTGTGAGGGTGCTGAGGCGCTGGCACAGGGTGCCCAGAGAAGCTGTGGCTGCCTCATCCCTGGCAGTGTTCAAGGCCAGGTTGGACACAGGGACTTGGAGCAACCTACTCTATGGAAGGTGTCCCTGCCCATGGCAGGGGGTTGGAACTGGATGAGCTTTAAGGTCCTTTCCAGCCTAAACCATTCTATGATGCTTCTTTGATTCCATGAAAGAGCAGATCAGATGATCATTGATGTCCATTCCAACTGCAGATTGCATTATTCTATGCTGTTCTTGTTTTGCAGCAATCATCTAGGCGAGGGAGCAGTTTTTAGGTAACATAGCAATAACCCAGATATTAAAAAACAGAACAAAAATACATTTTCCTAGCCAGCACTGTAATGTAATGTCTTAATTTGCCATGTCTTAATCTGTTGTCTTGCTTAACCATCTGTCTCCCGCAGCAGGTGCCTGGCTTCCTAGCTCTGCTCCAGTGGTTTTTCAGCTCTTACATTTTCCTTTGTGGTTCAACTGGTGACTTCTGTATCTGTGATCAGGCGCATCTACAGTTGCTTCTCCTCTCTTGCAAGTCATGCAGCCGTTTTGCGCATTCCACTGATAAAAGGCAAGCAAGTGCCTGGAAAACATAGGGTTAAAATACTTTTAACTTAATTTAGGTCTAAGAGAATAAGGTTTGTGTTGTAAGTCTGTGGTGTGATAACGGAATTTAGCAGTCTTACTCACAAAAGTTAATTACTTCTTTTTATCCTTCTAATGAGTGAATTCTTTCTTATCATCCTTCTAATTTATCAGTTAGTTTGGAGACAGCGACTCCCGAACATCCACCAGCTTAGGATACTCCTTGTGTGCCCATCCTGTCCTGCTCGCAATAGATTTTGTACAAAGGTCACACTGCTCTAAATCTTTGCCAGCTCTCAGAA
>JANRGW010028907.1:0-27159 GCA_024733675.1 Psilopsiagon aymara
TTCCGCACGACGCGGCTCGGCACGGGTCAGCACGGCACGGCACGGCTCCAGCAGCTCCCGAGCCATTCAAACAAGTGGCTCCGGCAGCACTTCATAGCTGGTGCTGGGGAGAGGGTGCAGCGCGGCTCCCTGCCCCGGAGGCGCCGGGCCCCTCACACTGCCTCTTTTCTCTGCTGCTCGCTCTTTATTTGACGATGAAATAATGTTGACATGTCTTGAATTATTAAGTATTCCCTGGATTTTATTAGCACATGATGCCTAAATGCTGCCTGTATCTGCTGGGGTCTTAACCAGAAAGGAGCGAAGGAGAGAGGCAGAGAGACAGAGCGAGAGAGAGGAGAGAGAGGGGTTTTTGACAGCTGTATTTGTGCTGATAAGCGAAGGCACAAGGAGACGATCGACTAGTGAGACAAGAGGGAAGCGGCGGCTCCGAGCTGCTGAGAGGGGCTGCGCTTCCCTCCCGAGACGGCTCGGCCCTCCCGGCGCCGTGCTGGGGCTTGGGGGGGACCCGAGCCCCCTCCCAGCGCCTGGCCGGGCTCTCGGACAGTGCCCGTGCCGGGGGGCAGCTCGCTGGCTGGGCACGCCGGCGGCGAGGGGCAGATGCCGATTGAGATCGTGTGTAAAATCAAATTTGCCGAGGAGGATGAGAAGCAGAAGGAGAAAGAAGAAGGGGATAAGGAAAGCCTGATCGAGGAGCCTGCCCGGCCCCGCTCCCGCGACCTGGCCGCCTTTGCCAGCACCAGCACACTGCACGGCCTGGGACACATCTGCCGGTCGGGGCGGCTGGGTGTGCGCCAGACCCTCTGGGCACTCGCCTTCCTCGCCTCGCTTGCCTTCTTCCTCTACCAGGCGACCAAGTCAGCGCTGCTCTACCTGGAGCACCCCCACGTCATGGCCCTGGATGAGGAGGCCACCCGTGAGATGGTCTTCCCCGCCATCACCATCTGCAACATCAATCGCTACCGCCACTCAGCGCTCACCGATGCTGACATCTTCCACTTGGCCAACATGACCGGGCTGCCCCCCAAGGACCGGGATGGCCACAAGGCCACGGACCTGCTCTACCCTGACCCCGACATGGCTGACATTGTCAACCGCACTGGCCACCAGCTCGACGATATGCTCAAGAGCTGCAACTTCAGCGGTGAGAACTGCTCATCCCGTGATTTCACTGTGGTGAGTGCACACCTGGCTCAGCTTCACCGGGGTCCCTGCTGGTGCGGGGGGCATGCACCCGGACGTGCCTCGCTGGAGCAAGGCTCCCTGGCTCGCTCCGGCTGCTCGAGTTTGCATCTCTCTGTTTGAGTTTCCCTCCAAGTTTCACACGGAGAGAAAGGATCCTCCGTGGGAGCTCTTGGTAGGGCTCTATGCTGCAGGACTGGGCTGTCAGCAGGTCTGTGCCAGAGGGGCTCTCAGGCAGGAAGTGCAGCGGGGGGCAGCAGGGCTCAGCAGTCCCCAGGGTGGGTATTCAGTGGGAAAGCTGCAGTGGGAAAGCTGTGATGTAGCGCCCTGCTCCAGCCTGTGCTTCCCTCTGGGTTGAGGTGCTCTGTTGCAAGATGCCTTGCACAGCAAGAGTGGCTGGGGGACTCAGGAGAGACCCCATTGCACAGCAGGGAGCATTCCTGCATTTGAGAAGGTTGGTGCTGGGATGGGCGTGAATCTGGAGGCTGCCAGCATTGCACACGTGTTCACACACATGCCGAGTGGACGCGCTCCAGAGGCACAAGAGCAGGGGTGAGTGGGGAGCTGCCTGGGGCTGCCCACCCACAGTCCAGGTCTTGCTGGTAGGGCCTTGTCCCAGCAGTGCCCTGCCAGCCCAGGCAGACAGCTCCTGGCCGGGCGCCGCCAGCGTGCAGCTCCCAGTAATATTGAGCCTGGAATCACAAATCCCCGCTGTGGTTTGGGAAAATAAATGTGCTGAACGGGCGGAATACCTGATGGGACCCTTTTCAGACCGTAATGACTCTGGAAATGAGCCGCCTCTCTCCTACGGCTGCCAGGGGCTACTGCTCGGCTGGCTTGCTGTGCTCCCAGGAGCAGTGCTGCCAACCGGAGCCCACTTCGTGCCGGGGAGGGGGAAGTGATGCCATGGGCTGTGCGGGATGCTGTGGGGGAAGAGGAGGCTCCGTGGGGCTGGAAATGGCTGATGCAGCATGTTTTGTTTCACTTCGTGCCCAGTGGTACAAAGCCTGCTCAGTGCACCGGGTGCTGTTGTCCCTGGGAAAGCACCGTTTGGGGGGGGGGGCTGCCCTGAGCGAGGTGGTGGCATGGGGCATTGCAGTGGATTGGGAAGGAGAGGGGATTTGGAAGCAGCGAGGGGACAGCCCTGCTCCACCCAGGGCTTTATTGGGTTCTGTACCTGCTCTGTGCCAGCTGCTGGAGTTTGCCACGGAGAAGTGTGGTTCACCAGGGCTGGGAGCGGGGAGCTCTGGTGCTGGACAGTCCTGCACGTGGCTCGGCCATGCTGGCTCCAGCCCTGGCGTACTCCTGGGGAATCCTGCTTGCTTTGGCTTCCGGGGGGAGCAGCGAGCTCAGCCTTGTGCCAGGCAGAGGCACAGCGTGGCAATGGGATTTGATGAGTGCAGAGCTGCGCTTGTAAGGCTGGCAGGGCAGAGCTCAGGCTCGGGGGGGCTGGGTACAAGCTTCCTGCAGTGTGGACAAGGTGTGTGGTATGCGTTGTGCTTTGTGGCAGCAGAGGGTGACCATCAGGACAGTCACCAGGACCTGGTTCCTCAGCAGGTCACCACGCAGGACCAGCTGGCCCGCCTGCCTCAGCTGCTTACGCATCTGAGCTCTGGTGTGCCAGCACCCTGCACTAGAGCATGCTTCAGGCGCAAGGATGGTTAGTACCAGCTGACCCACTGCTCATGGCCCAAAGAAGGGAAGCCCAGGGATCCCATAAACTTCACCTCCCTGTCCCCTGCTCAGCCCTCCAACCCAGCCTTTGAGACATCAAGGGCTGTCAGCAGAAAGGGGCATCCCTTGTCACCTCTTGCTTGCCTGGAGCAAAGGGGGGAACCTGGGGCAAGAGAAGCTGCAGGGCATGAACCTGTGGAAGAATGAGGGAAGGTGTGACCTCCCTCTGCCGTATACCATGTCCCAAAGCCTTGCCAGTGGAACCTGTCGAGGCATCACACCGTTTGCAGCTGGAGCCTCCTACTCTTCTTCCCTGAGCCGAATTCATCCCTTGTGCCTCCTGGGAATGACTGAAACACAGCGTGAGCTGCTTGGCAGGCGGGGTGAGTCCCAGCTGTGATGTGTGGGCTTGGGTACTCCTGTGCCTCCCAGCAGTGTTCCCAGTTCAGGGACACCCAGGCTGCCCTGTACCCAGCCGTTGTGTGTCAAGGGAGCTCCAGGCTTCATCGGTCGCAGTTCTGGGTCCTCATGTGTGCCTTTATGTTCAGAAAGCTCTTGTAGACCCACTGCAGTGGGTGGATACGTGAGTAACAGCGTGTCCCAGCAATGATGGAGGGCTCCCAGGCTGCAGTACATGCCAGTGGGGTAAATGGCCTGGGGTCTCAGGATACACAGCCCGTTGCTGCAGCCCCTGGAGGAAAGGTTGCATCCCCAGGGATGCTGGAGAAGGGAAGGAGCTTTTCCTGCAGCCATGCTTGCAGGAGTACTGTAGTCTTTCCTTCCCTCTGTTCACAAGGGGGACTTCATCCAGAGGCTGGAAGTTTTATAGCACGAGGGTGGCCAAGCCATGGGGCAGCCACCGTCTGGATTCCTGTTCAGGAACAGGAGCAGCGCCGAGGCTGAGCCATGTCCCCTCATACTGGCGCTTGCGGTCTGTGCTTACACAATAAATAACTCGTATGGATCCTTTAAATAAGAGCTGAGAGTGGTAAATGATTTTCCCCTATTCAACGTCACAAATCTACATTCTTTATGGGATAGCAAGTTAAGAAACTATTGGGGAAAAAAGAAAAAAAGCCCAGCGTAAGCATCTTCCGTGTAATAAGGCCCGGCTGGGCTGTAAATCTCCCCGGGCAGCAGGGACAGCCCCGAGCCGCAGCAAGGCTCCCCTGCAGCCCCGCTGACAAACGTGCCCCCTGCGCCGGCTGCTGGAGGGCCATGCTGGAGCCCCTTCAGACCCCCGTGCCCGTTCTGCACGGGGTCGCAGGGCTGGGCTGCCCCTGCTGCTGCCCAGTGCCCGCCGGCACACTGCCTGGTGCCTCGGGGACGGCGGTGGGTGCGAGCCCTGATAGCTGGGCGAGAGCAGCTGCGGTGCGAGGGTGCGGAGCGTGCGGCGCCGGTGCGGGAAATCAATAGCGCTCTTTACGTGCCATTAAGCAGGAGGTTGGGAAGCGGCCCCGTGCGGCTGGGGCTCAGCTATCGCAGGTGCTTTGTGCCCACCGGCGTTCCCAAGCCGGGCACTCAGTGCGGCCACAGCCCGGGGCCGGTGTTGGCCACAGCAGGAGGCACTGTGGGAACGGAGAGCCCTCTCAACAGTGCTTTGGGGAGAAGGGCAGCTGGGGTATGCAGGGGTGTGGGGCTGCGGGAGGGGGTGCGTGGAGGTGGTTTCCCCCTGCTAGCAGCGATATCCCGCCTGCTCGCCGGCAGCGGCTGCGGCAGGAGGTTCTCTCGTGGCCGGGCGGGAGCCTGGTGCCTTTCTCAAACCCGCTTCCCCTTGTCAAAAGCCTTTTGTTTCTGATGCGTGGCTGCCGAAGCGGTCCTGCCAGGGCTGGAGGCTGGGGGGAGCGGGAGGTTGCTGAGAGCTGCCAGTGCGTCTCGCATCTGGCACTGGCCCAGCTTTCCAGGCAGGGCTTCCCGCCAGCCCGGCACATGGCCAGCACCCCATGCAGACCCCGGATGAGGAAGCCCCTATGGCTAAACAGGGGGAGCATCCTCAGCTGCACCCCAAGATGGTCCTGGCTGGGGTGTGGGAAGGGGGCAGCAGGCTGTCACTCCTAACACTTCTCAGTAAGGCTCTGCCACTGTCCACCCTTGCAACTAATGCTGATCCCGACGCGGGGACTCTCTCTGACCTTTCCACCAGAACTGTGCTTAATAAATGCCACATTTTCAGCCTATTTTTACGTTGAGTAAAAGAGCTGGACTCATTGCTCCTCACCTGCCCTGCCCTGCCTCATGCCTTTTCAGCCCACATCCTGTTTCCCCTCTGCCCCTATGCAGGGCTGAGAGTGCTCTGGGATGTTGGGGGCTCACCAGGGACCTCTCATCTGCTCATTAGGCTTCAGGCATTGCAGGACCTGCCCTGGATGAGGCACAGAGGGCGTCTGGGGCCAGGCAGTGCCGTACGGGTCCCAACACAGCATCATATCAGCTGCAACGTGGCATCACTGTGGTGATGGTGGGTGGTCTGGGCCTGGTGGCGTTGATACCCAGAAGAGTCTGGAGCATCCCTTGCCAGCCCCATAACTGTGAGCTTCTCGTCAGTGCCCAGCCTTGCTCATTTGGGTCACCAGACTCCATGGATCCGTGTCCTGCAGCCCCAGCCCAGCGCCTGAGCCATCTCCCCAGGGGTTCATTCTGTCCAGAGTACGCGTGCTCACAGCCTGGCCACCGTGCTTCTGTGTCCCCAGGTCTGTGTCCCTGAAGTGCAGACACCGCAGGTTGGTCGCACTCCTGTCTGGAGCCACGGCAGTGGCAGCTCGGGCGCTGTTACACATGAGCCGCCTGGGCACAGCTCGAGGCGCTGTTTGTGCCAGAAAACGGGGGACTTTAATGCAATTCATTGCCATTTAATTTTACACAATTCCTGCTGCTTAATCCACTGAGAAATGCTAATTTATACAATTCACGTCTAAAAATAAATGTCAGTCCAGCAGCTCCCAGCAGCGGGTAGCTGCTCCCACCAGCCCCAGCTGAAGCCTTGTGCAGGGACCCCAGCCTGGAACTCACCTTGCTCCTGGCCATCTGGGCTGCAGTGCTTGGGCTGCAGCAGCAGGAGGGTGGATATGGGGGTAATGAGGATTTGGGGTATTGTGGAGGACAGCGAGGGGTTGGTTGCACTTAGGGATGTCACTGCAAAGCTCCTTATCACAGCAGGTCTTGGGGCACCATGGCAAAGGGACATGCGGTGTCTTGGCGGTACGGCTATTTTTCAGATGGCTGGGGAGATGAGGGGTGTGGATCTCCTGAAGTGTCTTTGGACCCCCTCTCCCCTGTGCTTCCCCCAAGGCTCAGCCGTGAGTATGGCTGGAGGTGCACGGGGTGAGAGGGGGTTCCCAGTGTAAATGGCCGGCGTGGGGCCACCTGGGCTGCACGTGAGGAATCTGGCTGTGGGTTGGGGCAGCTTCTGTGTGGCTGGCAGGTATTAATTGGTCAAAAAGCACCATTAATGAATGTGGAAGGGGAGGAAAGTCCACACCTCTCCTGCCTGGGGAGTGGGGATGGATCATTAGGTCCCTAAGGAGGCTGTTCCACAGTGAAGAAGGAGGAGGTCAGATTCTGTGGAGAAGGAGACACATGGCTGGGAAGAACCTGTGTTCAGCTCCTCAGATAGCTGGCTCTTGTCCCCAAGCTTCTGCATATCCTGCTGCTGTCCTCCCCATCCCTGCCGGGTCTTTCATCTTCCCACCATTGCATCCCCCCTCCCACCCCTTTGTTGAGCAGAACCCCATAGGATGGAGGTGGCATCAGCACCAGCAGTGACACTGGGAAGGGGGTGCCGGGGCAGTGGGGCAGGCAGCAGGGGCCGTGGCTGCCACCTCCCCACAGGAGGGGGCCGAGGCGGGGGAGCCAGGGGGCGCGGAGGCGACGCAGCGGGGGAGAGGAGATGCTGGAGGAGCCGGCGGCTTTCCCACCGTCTCCCTGATTGAGATTGGATCACCGTGAGCATAAAAAAGCTCTCTTCATAATTATATTTAATGAATTGACTTTAAAAGCTCTTATGCTCTTATCTGGGTAATTTAATATCACACACTTAATAAGCCTGTCTCTGATATGGGGGGGAGCCAGCGGCCAGGACGCCCGTGCCTGATGTGGCTCCCCAGGGATGTGGGGCGTGCCACGAGGCTGGTACCACGTGCCAGGCTGGGCAGATCAGGGGCACTGCTGTCTCCCTGGGCGAGGGCACCCCTGAGGTGTCTGTGGGGCAGTGCCACCCCAGTGCTTCTGGCTGCAGAGTGGGGTGGGCACCTCGGGCAGAGGGATGGGGCTGGGGCACCCAAGGGGCTTGGCCCCAGGAGTGGGTGCTTGCTGGTGCTTGGGGACACAGGGCTGTGGGACTGATGGGGTGTAGGATGACTGGCTAGGGGGTAAGGGGGGGTGCATGAGGTGTAGTGTGGCTGGCTGGGCATGGTGGCTCTGGGCGTGGGGCAGAGCAGGCTGGGGTGCAGGTGGCCTGTTCTGGTGGTGTGTTGGATGCCATGTGGCACCATGGCTGGCAAGGCATTGCAGTGACCCCGTCCATGGTGCCAGTGTCACCTATGGCAGGGGTCCCAGGGCTAGGTGGTGCTGGGAGCAGCCATGGGGCAGCGTGCACCACGGGTCCCAGTGCCATGGTGCTGTTGGATCCCTGTGTTCCTCCAGCTCTGGCCACCTTCTCACCCAGGGTAGTGACTGGAGTAGCATGGAGGTAAACAAAGGTTTGTCACCATAGTCTCTGCAGCTCCAGCCCCCCGCTCCTGTGCTGCCAGCCTCGGTGCCGGATGCTTCCCTGCAGCAGGCATTGCTGCAGCCCCAGCAGGAGTCCCTGGCCCCCCCACGACACATCAGTGCGTGTAGGCAGGAGCCTGCGGCGAGCCAGAGGGGCAGGCTCTGCCATATGGAGCCAGGGCCCCCAGGGACCATGGCGGGCTGGAGACAGGACCTGTGCTCTGTGGCCATGGGGGCTGACCCTGGCATGCCCCATACCAGGCGCTCTCTGGGCAGTGGGGTGAAAAGCCACTGATCGGACTCGTGTCCCCTGTACGTCAGAGTTGGCGATGAAGGGATCTAGCCAGAGTCCACAGCCTGGCACCACATTCCTGGTCACCCTGCACCCTTTGGGTCCCTTATTCCCAAGTGATGGAGGATGGCACGGCACCTCTCAGCGCCCCTGCCTGCACTGCTCCAGGACCCATGGCAGGGACAGGGAAGCTGGCGAGGGCAGGGTACATAGTGCTGGCCTGTGGCCGGTCGTCCCCGGGTGCGGAGGTGCCTGGCAGTGCCGGATGCCGTGCTCGCTGCCAAGGCCAGGCGGGCTGGAAGGAAGCATGTGCCAAGGCGGCAGGGTGGGGGGACAAGGGCACAGCTGCTGCCTGGCTCTGTGGGGGGGGTGGCGGGACCCCCGGCTCCCCGCCGGCAGTGTGGGGCAGGGGGCAGCCATGCCGGGTCTCCCTCCGCGGGGGAGCGGCTGGAGCAGGAGGTTTACGGAGCTGCACTAAGTGACGCAAATGGTTTGAAGCCCATAAAGAGAGACGGTTTTATGTAAGACGACTATATAAAGCTCTGCTGTTCTGCCATTGATGAGATATAGGCCTTTATTTATAGAAGGCAATGTTTGCGGTGCGAGCGCTGAAAGCCAGCCAGGGACCCACAGATAGGGCGTCGAGTCATTTCACATGCAGCTGTCATCGACACTGTTCACACATTAAAGAAAAAAATTAACAAGTTTGCAGCCAGTCAGGTGGAAAAAACAATAATTGTTGAAAACCGTATTTCCCCCTTTTTCCAATAACAAATAGCTGGAACGCTGCTAGGGAGGCTGGGGCTTGCTGCAGAAAGGATGGGCTGAGGCCAGGCTGGGTGCTGGAGCGGGCAGGGGGAGGCAGCCAGGGGCAAGAGGGGAGCCCAGTCAGGGGCTTCAGGGGCTGCTGCCGGACCCAGCTGGCTGGCAGTGGGGGAGAGACCCTGCTTGGGCATTTATATATACAGGACCAGAATAACAGCCCCTGTGGGCAGGGACAATGGGGCTGGCAGAGCAGCACGGCCATGTGTGTGCCATGTGGAGTAGGGGCAAACGCAGGAGCTGAAGGTGCTCACTGCATGGAGAAATGTGGACCAAGCCCCGCTGAGTATTCCTGCCTGGTCAGACATTTCCTCTCCCTGCCTGTGCACACAGGGATGCTCTAAGGTTATTTCTTTGCCAGATGTGGCTGGGTTTTTACTGGAGAGCAAGCAGCAAGTCCCTGTGGTCAGAACGCCCTGCCAAATTTTGTTTCATGCACGAAAGGAGGAAAAACTTCTCATGATTAATTGTGCAGTGGGGGAGAATATGCGTCTCTCTAACCTGCTCCTTGCTGGTCGCTGGCCTTTTCTCCCAGGTGCTGCCCCAACATGCAGCCAGGGTGGAAGCTCATCCCTAGGGTACACTCCCTGCTTGGGCCGCATGGTGAGGGTGAGAGGGCAGGAGGGTACCAGGTCCTCTGCCCCATCCTAACTCTGCAAGGGGAGGAAAGCCAGCTGGGGCTTCACAGCGGGGAGCAGTCAGGCTCGTGCTTGAGCAGCTTCGGCAGCTCCCTACACGGCTTTGTGGGTGGCTGTCCCCTGCTTACCCTGCAAAACCTTCCCTCTGTGCTCTGCATCGTGCCCCAGCGTGCTGTGCCAGTTACAGGCAGGATGATGCTGGCCCCATTCACTGCAGCTGTATCACCGAGCCAGAGGTGAGCATGGCTCTGTCACTGAGCCACACTGCTCAAGGTCCAGCCGGGTGGGGGCTGGACCTGCTCCCGGACCTGCTGGAGCTCAGGGCTCCCGCATGTGCCTGCCCTGTCCCTGGGAACCATCGCTGCCCGAGTGGCTGTGCCTCCCCAGCCAATATCATGCAGGTAGGGGGGGGCCATCTGCGGAGGCACCCCCAGCTTACTGTGCCCCTCTCCCGACACAGATGCGGGCCGGAGCACACTTTGCTGTTAAACCTGCTTAAGCTCAGCTGGACTCAACAGGTTTTATTCCAGCAGAACAAAAGGTTCCCTGCCGCTTGCCTCCGGGAAGGTGAGTGCAGCAGGACAGCCAGAGCCTGGGGGGACGTGTGGGTGCTGTGTCCCAGTGGAACGAGGGTTGGGGTCCCCTCTCTGTGTTGGGGAGCTCAGCTGGGCTGGAGAGCCGGGCTGGTCCCTGCCCATGGTGGCTGTGAGTAGGGAGCAGGGGCTGGGGGCATCCACTGTCCAACTGCCAGCCACCAGCCCCTGCGATGGGGAGGGTGAGAGGCGAGAGGAGGCACATGGCTCATCAGAGCAGAGCCCCTGATTAATCACGAACTGCCGACCCTTCAGCCAGCAGTCATCAGCACTTTAATTCCCGGTGCTCGGTGGAGGGCTGCGCAGAGGGTGCTGCAGGTATTGTGGGTGATGCAGGTGCTGTGGTCAGGCACAGGTGAGGCACTTCAGTGACAGTGGCTGCAGTGGGCAGCCCCAGGGGCAGAAGAAATGCCCATGTCTCCTCTTGCATCTGGCTGTGCCCAGAGCATGACGGTCCCCGAGGTGTCACAGGGCAGGCAGTGGCTGTCAGCAGTGTAGCGGCCGTGCTGAGGTGTTGCGCTCAGCTGCACAGGGATATCTCACCAGTCTGCCATGCTGGGGAAGCAGTGGCACCCCACACATTCCTCCGCCATCCTGTCCCTCTGCCACCTGCACCCACAAGGTGGCAAAGCAAGAGCTGTGAGTAGCACCCGTGTCCCTGCTACCACCACAGGCTCTTTCCTGACACAGGTCTTCTTCCTCCCAGGCAGGGGCTCAGGCTGGGAGACCCATCCAGGGTGCTCAGGTGGGCCAGGGGAGCAGGGCAGGAACAGGAGAGAGGTGAGTGCCCCAGGAGAGCAGACACCAGCCGTGGATGCTCCCCATGGGCCTTGTACCCCATCCTAGGCATGTAGAAGTGGGCAGGGAGTGTTTGCAGCTCAACCACCCCCCTTTGCCCTCCAAACCTTGCTGTACCCTTCATTCACAAACTGAATTCCCTGCAATTTTCTCACAGCCCAAGCAGGGAAGAAAGGACTGTGTGGCAGAGGGAAGCATCTCCATCTGTCTTCAATACCCCAGTGGCTGGAGTGGGACAGGGCAGGGGCCTCTATGTGCCCTGCTGCGGAGAGCGATGGGGAGAGAAGAGATGGGGTGCATGTAGGGGCAAGCTGGGGCCCACACTGGGCCTGTGACCCTCACAGAGAAGTCACAGAGCAACCCGCCTTCCCTGGCAGCACAGGACCCAGGGCATGATGCAAATCCAGCTGAGGCTGATGCGAGTATTAGCTATGTCCCAGTGTTTCAGCTCCCACTCAACCAGGAAAGATGGGTTTGCACTGGTAGTGTGTCCCTTATGCCTGTCCCTCCCACCCCAGCCTGCTGCCACTGTCCTGCTGTGCACTGTGCTGTGCTGGGCCAGCTCTGCTCTCCTGGACCCATGGCACTCTCTGGTCCAGGAGGCAAAGCCATCACTGAGCAGGGAGGTGAAAAGGCTGAGGGAGGAGCAGTGTGAGTGGCCCAGCTCTGTGGTCCTGCTGATTAGAGAGCGTCTGCAATCACATAGGCTTATTATGGGCACAGTGATTCCTGCCCTGATGGCGTGGTGCTGGTTGCACCAGGATGAGTTGCTCCTGCCTGAGGGCAGAAGCAGACAACTGAGGCCACTCAGCCAGCTCTCCCTGCCCAGGCACAGTATGTCACATTCTCATTGCGTCCCCATCCGAACCTATTCCACCCCATACTGGACATGGGTCCAGCGAGAGTGGTGCTGCCCTTGGAGGCCCCATGCATGTAGCTATGACAGCCGCTCTGTCCCCAAGTGCCTTGCTGATCACATCTTGGTGGAGTTGCTTTTCATAGACAGTTTTTCAGGCTCTGATCCCCTGTGCTGCTGCCGCCGCTCTGACATCCTGTTTCCTTATCGTCTGACATGACCTTAATTAACTCCCTGGGCTGATAACACTCTGGGCTTCTCCTCCAGGAACTGTATCTTGGCATCTTGTCCTGTCTCACCCACACAGAGACCACCACAGAGGCTGTGCAGGCAGCCTGGAGCAAGGGAGAGGGGGATGCGTAGGGCAGGGCAGTGGTAGCTGGGGACACTGGGATGACGTGGATTGAATGGGGCAGTACTGGAGGGGGTGAGTTGGTGCTGCATTGAGAAGGTGCTGCAGAAAAGATGCTGACAGGGTGGAGATGGCTGTCCTGGTGCAGAGGTGGGGGTGAGGCGTGGGGGGGCCGTGCTGATGCCTGGGGCAGGGTGGCACAGGCAGTGGTGTATGTGGCATCAGCATCCATCCCATGCAGGCAGAGGAGCTGCGCAGCAGTGTGGAGTGGTCTTGGCTCCCCTTGCACTGCTGCAGGTAGGGCAATTGGGCTGATCGGCCAGGAGCCTGGGTGGGGGACTCGGGGGCTGAGCTGTCAGGGACCCATCACCCCAGGGAACCGCTGGCCTGCCCAGCTGCCCCTCTGCCGCCAGCCGTGCTGATTGAAATGCTGGCACCGATGACTTTTGTAGCCACTTTATCTTCCGCACTCAGCAAATATTGGCAGAGGGGAGATGATTTAATAGTGAGGTTTGCAGAAGGGAATCACGGCGTGTGATCCCATCGGCTCTGTGCTGTGAGGCAACCCCGCTCTCTCTGCAGGAAACACTACTCGCCAGGGTCGAGCCTGGCATGGGCACAGCCCAGGACCAGTGGGACAGCTCTCAGCGCCGTCTCCCCACAGACTGGTTCCCAGCAAGGCACTGGTCTCAGCTTCACTTGTGCTGCAGCACATATCTCATCCTCCAACACAGGCAGCTCAGGCTCTGGAGTCCCGAGCTCAGACTGAGCCCAGCTCAGTCCTTGCTTGGAGATCCTCTCACTCAAATGCCGCCAGACTCTTCCTTAGCAGCATCTGGAGTGATGCCGTAAGCCCTGCAAAAAGCAGAAGGTGCAAAATGTTCTCAGGTGGTCTTCTCTGTGCTTTCAGCCACACAACCCTCTTTCCAGCAGCTCTGTCTCCAAAATCACGGTCCTGCCCATCTCAGGTGCTCATCTCCCACCCCTAGGCTCCCAGCCCAGACAGCAGGTAGGATATGCAACCACTTGTTCCTGTGGCACCCATGGGCAGGGTGCAGTTTGTCCCCTCTGCTAGTGCTACCTGCCGAGGCAGTGGGAGTTGTGTTTTCCTGAAGCTGGGCATGCAGTGGAGACCAAGGTCGTTATGGAAAGTGTGTACGGATACTCCTGCTCACAGCACGTGATGTATGGGCTGCTGCATGCAGCACATGGTCCTGGGAACATGGCGCTGGATCTGAGCAGGGGAATGGAGAGATGGTCTGAAGGACGGAGATGTGAGCTGCCAGTGCTGCTCCCTACCGTATGAGAGGCAAAGGGGGCTGGGGGAAGGGTATGGAGTCCCCCAGCTGCAGTGGCAGGTTGTCCCATCCCATCCCTGTCAGGCCACATCCCTGCTCCCACAGCAAGCCCTAGGAGCCAGGAGGAGCCAGGAGGGGACATTGAGTTCCTGAAGACACCAAGGACCAGCACAATGACAGTGTGGCTCAAACATCCAGGAGAAGCAGACACCTTAGGAGTCCTGAGACCCCCCCGCCCATTGCTGCCTGCATGGGGAGCAGAGGACGGGGAAACAGGGATACAGGCTGCGAGTTCCCCCTGCCCACTAGTGCCTGTGCCTCCTCTCCTGGCCGGCAGCCCCATGGAGGGAGTCCCTGCCAGTGCCTGGCGTGGGGGCTCTGTTGATCAGCCCCTCAGCTGGGAGCGCGCAGGCTGGGGAAAGCCAACCCCTATCATGTTTGTTCCATTGATTTAGCGCCGCAGAGAGGGTTTAATCAGCCTTTAGCCTGCACGCTCCAGCATTAAGAACAAATCCATTAGCCATGAGATAACCACAAAGGGTTGCGCTGAGGCTGGATGAGGTCCCAGCGCCTTCAAGATGCAAATTGGCAATCAAAGATCAAAGACGCGCAGCTCCCTAATCTCTACTAAAAGGGCTCAGCTATTAACGAGCCCTTTCCCGCTGGGCTGTGATCACCCCACTTCATTCTGGCTCTCGGTTTGCTGGCGGGTTACACCATCACCCAGCCTGGCCCTGGGGAGGAGGGTGCAGCGGAGCTCGGGCTGTTTGTTTGTGTGTTGTTTCCTTCGGTTATGACATGCTGGGGTCAAATTTATGTTGGCGGAGAGACTGGAGCTCCCAGCATCATTTGAGGTGGTTCAGCAGCTGGAGGGAAGGAGAAGGGGAAGAGGCGGGAGCTGGGATGGAGCAGGGTGGTGGGGGAGCTGCGTGGGGCTTATGTGGTGACTTTGGGGACAGAGGAGATGCTGGAACGTGGCTGCCCCTCATGCTGCTGGGGATTTAGCCTGGTTCAGCTCCTGCCTGGCTGCACCAGGTGGCTCAGGGCAATCCTTGCTGGCCCCAGGGAAATCAGTGCTGGGGAGTGTGGCAGGGGGGCAGGCAGCAGGGTGGGGATGAGGAACCAGAGTAGAGTGGCGAGCCTTGAAATTCCACTTTGGGGGCTATTCCTGCCCATTCCGTGTCACCCTGGGGCAGAGGGTGCACAGTGCCCCGGATCCCATAGCCACCCTGCATGCTTCTGTGTGGTGCTGGGGTCAGGCACAGCCACCCCAGCAGCCCCGCAAGTCCCAGCAGCTTCACGCCACACAGGATTGCTGCAGGGCCGCTGAGCTGTGACTGGAGCGGTGCTGCCAGCACAGTCAGCAAATCTCTGGAAGCACAGATGTGTGTTCTGCTCAGCCTGGTCCAGCTCGGGGTCCAGCATCCCCCCGCATCCTGCTGCAGTGGTGAGAGGCTGAGTGAGGCACCCTGTGACAGGTGGAGAGAGGACCCATAGGCCCTGGCAGTGGGGAGCAGAGGGTCATGCCCACCTCTCTTCCTGTCTGGAGACCCGCACTGCCAGTGGCTTCCTGGCAAGATGCTGCTCATGGCGCTTACGGCACCCACAAGCCCGCATCACAGTTTTGCAAGAGGAGCAGACAGTAAGGCACTGGCAGCGCCTCAGCCAGGGTGACAATAAATTTTATCAGTGTAAATCCATCTGTAGGCAGCAGGATAAACCCCGTGACAACCCGGCTAGCATGGAGGCTTCATCTGTGCCGTGTCAGTGCTGCGGATTTACAGATAAATGCCATGGCTGGAGGGACCATGGCTGGAGGGACCATGTCTGTCCCGGCACCTGCCTGCTCCCAGGAGGTGTCCCCGCTCTCTGCCCATCCCTGCCCTGTGGCTGCTGGAGCTGCAGGGCTAGGCTGGGGATGACCCAGTAACGTGAGCCTTGGCGTTCCCGATGGGATGGACAGAGAGAGTGGAGCTGGTCTGGCACCCATAGGGGAGCACTTGGACGGGTGAGGGCAGAGGGAGGAGGACACGCAGGACGAGGTGACATTGCCCTGCCTGCTATCCTGACCCTGCTATGTCCTACGTGCACAGACTCACAGAGCTCTGCCTCCTCCATCCACCTATGAGCGCATGGGCATCACGCAGGCTGGACCACCCCCCACGAGTGGGGGCAAAGATCAGGAAATGTGTGAGTGCATGTGTGACAACACCAGGCGTGAGCAGCACCATGTGTGAGACAGTACGCTCTGTGTGCACAGCCTGTGTGCGCACACATCTCTGTATGTGTTCCTGCTCAGCCGCCTCTCTCCAGCTGGGAAGCAGGGGGGATGCGTGTGCCCCCCAGCGCAGCGGGCTCGGCGGAGGCTGGGGCTGAGGCTGTGGAGCGAGGCGGGCTGGCAGTAGCCGCTGCCCCAGGCCAGCGCTCCCCGGCTCAGCTCCCGCATCTCCAGGCGTCGCGGCCCGCGCAGCCGTGGGAGCAGTAATGAGATGGAGCAGCAGAAGGACGGCGAGATAAGGCTGCCTGCGCTGCCCCAGCAGATTAAACGCTGGGATTAAGCAGGCGGTGCCAGCTCTGCTGCCTTTTTATCTCGCTGCTTCTCTCCTCTTATTCTCCCGCAGTCGATAGTGAACGGTCTCCGAGCTGTCAGCAAAGGAAATTGCTTGTTAACCCTTTGGGGACGGGCGGCACAGGACTCCCTGCGCGGTTGCTGTCGAAGAGAAGCATTCCCTGGGGGCCGGGAGAGCCCTGCCTGTGCTGGGCAGGATCACCGCGGGCACTGCATACCCTCTGCGTGCCTCGTCGCAGTGTCCAGCATGCGGAGGGTAGCAAGGCAGGGCCCCTGGCATCCAGGATCCTCTCCTACTTCTCAGTCAAAAGTCACCGGCACCAGGCACTGATGTACCTGCAGGGCGGGGGACATCCTGCAGCGCTGGGGTCTCTGCAGGGCAAAAGCAGGCAGAGGCTGGCTGAGCTCCACAAAGGAGCCCCAGCGACGCTGCATACCCCACTTTTGGGTATCCTTTATGCTGCCTGCTTCCTCCAGCCTGCAGAGTGGGTGGGCTCAGTGCTACATCTCTACCTGATATCACAAGCTGGGTATCTTTTTCTGGTCCTGGAGCCAAGCAGAATGGACCAGCTGTGTCTGCACAGCACTACACATGGTGCTGAGTCTCCTCTTCCTGCTGAGAGGAGCCCACTACCCAAAGCCAGAATTGCTGCTGTCTGTATGTGTGTGTTTTGTTGGGTTTGCGGCAGGGAGGCTGAGCTGCAGCCCATCCCAGCGCTTATCCGTAGCATGCTGTGCTGTGTGCCCAGGGGCGGTGTGCCAGGCACAGGGGTATCTGAGGATTGGAAGCGGCTGGAGAGCCAGAGGGTGCACAGATTGATAGCAGGATTGCTACTCAGCACAGTCCAAAACCAGGCCTGCTAACCAGGTTAGCAAGTTTGGCAGTACAGCTTTGGTGCATCTTTCCAGTGACACTGAGCACCTCCTGGCTCTGCCCCCCAGCTTTCCCTATGTTTCTCCCAGAGGAAGCAGAAGGCAGAAACATGAGGCAGAAACCTCCTGCAGCCCAAGCACCAAACCCATATGCTTAGGGAGAGACCAGGGTAGGTAGGCAGCACATTCAACATCTCAAGAGAGAGTTTCTGGCTGCCAAAAGGCTAAAGTGGACTTCCCTAGCTCCTGCCCCCCTGCTCTGAACCCACGGCACACCTCCCACCTCTGTCAGCAGCTGTGGTACTTCATCTTTTGCAATTCCTTTGGTGTTGGCTCCTTCACTTGCCCCAGTGACCCTTTTGATTGATGATTTAAAGTGCTTAGTGCAAGCAAACCATATGAAAGCACAAGCTGCTGGAAGATCTGGAGGTAGCAGGTTAGCCTCAGCTGGGGTGGTCCTGACCTGGTGGGATGCTGGCCCATGACTGGTGTGGGATGGAGAGGGCAGGAGCCATGTGTCTGTGTTGGCCAGGGACCTCACCAGCACAGTGTGGGAGCAGTGAGCATCTGGGGCTGAGGAGGCTGCTGGTGAGCTGGAGAGGATGCTGTGCCGAGCAGCCGAGCTACACAGGCAAGCAGTGCCTGAATCCAGAGAGGAAACCAGGAGCAATTGGCGTGTGCAGGCTGGCAGGCTGGAGGCTGTGAGGGGATGGGATTGCTGTTTATAAATACATCAAGAGAGTAAACACAAGGGAGGGAAGAGAGCTATTAAAACTGAGGGACAATGCTGGCACGAGAACAAATGGTACAAACTGGCCATGAATAAATTTAGTTTGGAAATGAGGAGATGAGTGAGATTCTGGGATGAATTTCCCCAAGGAGCAGCGGCAGGGGAAAGTACAACTTTGTGATGACACTTGCTCTGCTACCAGAGGCAGTTGTGCCCAGCCCCTTGCCTCAGTGTCAGAGCTGTCCAGGCTCTGTGTGGCGCCAGCAGTATGTCCTGATACAGCTCCTGCTTTGGTTGGTGCAGGACTCCTGCGGCAATGGCTTGCATGGATTGCTCTTTTCCTGGCACACGGGTTTGGGTGAGCTGTCACAGGTACTGCTCCTGAAAGCAGTATGGTGCCAAGTGTCCCCCCTTTACAGATGTCACTGGCAGCACTGGGGTAGATTCACTGGTCAGGTGCACGCACAGTGCATCCCTCTGCTATGCATAGCATCCCCATGCTCCAGACCTTCCAGGAACAGGGAGCCCTGCTCCAGATCCTGCCTCTTCCTTGGGGGCAGTGGGCCGCATGCAGCCAGGCAGTGATCTGCTGGCCCTGCTCAGCCCTGGGGCCTGAGTGCCTCCTGCGGCTCTGCCTGGCTAGCAGAACAGCCCGCAGCACAGCTGAGTACTTGGTATTCCAACAGCGAGCCTGCTTGGCACGAGATGGGCTCTGCCAGCACCATGCACCCACATCTCCGCTGCTGGCTGGGGCCTGGCCATGGGGCTCAGCTGGCACAGGCTGTCCTGTGGCAGAGAGAGATACATCTGCAGTGGCAGGAGTGGTGCTGGCCCCTCTCGGATGTGCCCACAGCATATCCCAGGCCCCTGCCACTCCACTGCTCTCCCTCATCCTGGGGAAGTGGGTTGGGCACTGCAGAGGATGCTCCAGAGCTTGGCACTTCACAGAATGATAGAAACAAAGAGCCCAGACCACAGCTGGTGTGCCCTGCTTGGGGCTAAAATACCCTGATCTGCTTGGACTGAGGGTGCAGAGTCCAGTGCCCTATGGAGGCGGGGGCCTTGGCCCCACAAGCAGGGCTGCATTCTGCAGCACTGGGCACAGGGCTGCACTGAGGTGCTGCTGGTGTGGAGGATGGTCATACCACCCTTGGAGCTGGGTTTGAGCCAAACTGGCACCGTTCCCCAAGCCCTCCTGGGAGCGGGGAAGGGAAATGGTGCGACCATGCATGAGAGGGGACGTTTGCAGCGGCAAAAACATCCCACTGGCTCAGAAAATTGCTGCAGAACCGGGCTTGAAATGAGTTGAAATTGCTGAATCCAAGCGGATCTCATATCCTGGGCAATTGCAATGCTGGCGTCAGCGCTCCAGCTTCCCTCCTGGGGCACCCAGGCAGGGCCTGGATGTGCTGCATGTGAGGAGTGGGCTGCTGGGGATGTGGTGGGGGCCTGACAAGAGAGGCTGTTGGCACAATGAGGGGCTTCGGCAGAGCTGTGCTCTGGGGCAGATGGCTGCAATAAGGTCAGGAGCAGAGCAGGAGCAGCATGGTGGGTGTGCCATTGCCCCAGCTCTATCTGTGTCACCCAAGTTTGTCCCCAGCTCCTGGGCCATGTCTCCTGTCCAAGGGCATCCTTGTGCCTCCAGCTGCCCAGGCTCACTCTGAAGCAGCATTTCCCATTTTGGAGGCTGCTTTCCTTTATACCATAGCCCTGCCCATGTTAATTTGGTCTCTGGGCTGGGGTAGCTGGAGATCACTCTTAAGGTTACCCATAGACTAGCATCCCTGCCAAGCTCAGAGTGGGAACACTCCAGTGTCTTCCCTGTCCTCATTCCCTTCATACCCCAGTGATGACTGTTCTCAGGAGGGTCTCCACACTGCGGTGCTCACTCCTGTGTGGTGTACTCATGCCCAGGGCCTGTCTGCTAGCTGTGTGATGCAGAGGGGATGTGGGAGCAGAGCTGGGTGTTCAGGGGGGATCTGGGAGCAGGGCTGGTGCCCTGGGCATGCAGGAGCAGGACCCACTGGTGCTGCACATGCCGCAGCTTGTTTCTCTTGCCTGAGAACGTTTGGCTGGAAGCTTAGCACGGCCCCTTGTCTCCTTGGAGCAATCAGGATTTGTCGCTGCTTGCAATGTTTAACGTCGTCTTCCAGAGGCTAAATACCATGGGGAGCCATGTAAGCCGCGGAAATACCTGCATGAGCTGGGATCAGCTGGAGGCTGGCACAATGGGCTGGCAGTGATGGGGATGTGGGACTGGGAGTGCATGGGGCTGGTCCTTGCGCTCACAAGGTGGGCTGTCGTGAGCCAGGGTGAGGATGCTGGGGGCCAGCATCCTTGCTCCCCTGGGGCTCCTGAAAGCAGTAGAGAAGGCCAATGAGCCCCAGAGGAGTGCAGAGGACTTGGGGGGGGACCCAAGCTGTGTGGGGTGGGGAGGAGGATACAAGACTCTCAAGGAATCTCTGGCTGGGACCCACCTGCTGAGGTACTAGCAGATATTCCTCTCAAGGTCAGCATGTCTCCACAGCAGGGAGTGGGGAGGTGAGGAGTCATGTTAAGAATTCCCTCCCTAATGGGGTCTCCCCTGCACATGAGCACAGTGCAGGGATGCCAGTGGGCAGTGTCTGAACAGGGAGACCCACGCATGGTGTGGGAATCCTGCCATCCCAGCCGGGAAGCTGCAGCACCCATGGGTGCCTGGCAAGCAGAGCAAGAGTACCCTGGGGCCTGTGCCTCAAGCGCTGTCCTCAGATGGACATATGTACTCCAGCACTGCAGAGCACTTTTCTGGGTCAGCTGCAGGGAGGAATTCATGTTCCCAGTGCAGGCAGGCTCTCCCCTGCCCTTCCTCCTCCTCCTCACGTGCTCCCTCTTACCTAATTGAGTTTGTCATGCTGGAAAGGCAAAGCCCTGCAGGACTGTGCTGTGCTCTCTCCAGCACGATTTCACAGCTGGCCTTGGCACCCTGGCAGCCGACAAGTGAGTAACTCAGCTGGGCCTCTGCCCTCCCCACATGCCCACCTGCCTGGGGCTACAGTGCACAAGGCCACTGATGCCGCTGGGCCTTCTTCTCCAGCCCTACCCAACACCGCTCCCTGTCCTCAAGCTGTTTGTCCCCACATGCCCCAGCCTCTGTACCGTGTCCCCATCCCTTGCCTGACTCCAGGGTGATTATGATGCTGCCCAGAGATGTCTGAACCGACATGAGATGGAAGCGTTCAGGGAAATGACATTTCCTCCAGCCTGGGAAGCTCATCCTCTGTTTAAAAGAAAACTAATATAAAAGCTGCCCTGGTGTGCAAGGTGCTGATGGTATCAGACTAGCAGCCTCCGGCTCTCAGAGCCACAATAAATCGCAGCAAGAAGACGAGCCAGCTCCAGCAGCCTCATGCAGACGTGCTGGCACAGTGCAGGGGGGCCCAGCCGTGTTCCAGGGATGCTGAGGGACACATGGGCTGAAAGGGGCAGCTCACTGTAGGCTGGGGTGACACACAGGGCCAGTCCCGAGGGTGCAGAGCGCAGGGAGTCTGCTGCTGCGCTCCTGCTCACACCGGCACTGGTGCCAACCCTGGGGTGCAGGGCCACGCAGATGGCAAGGGCAGCCCTATGGCCTCAGCTTCGTGTCCCGGGGAGCCCAGCTCTGCTCCAGGGAGCACTGCGGCCTCGCAAGAACATTTGCTCTTCCAGGAGAGCAAGCGGCAGCGCTGACATCCCGCAGCGGGTGGGATGGGGACCGTCCCTCTCCTGGACACACCGTGTCTGGGGCCGCCTGTTCCCCGCTGTCCAAGGCCGCCACTGCCGGCGCTGGGGCCGGAGCGCTGCCCTCACCCGCCCTGCGCAGGACCCGAGGGCAGCCGAGAGGAGGCACAGCGGCTGCCCCGGTACCGGGCCCAAAAGCGGTGCCCTGCTGCCCCCTGCCGGAGACCGGCCCCTCCGGGGAGCGACCTGCTCCGGGGGAAGGTGTCCTTGCCCGTGGCGTGGGGGGTGGAATTCGATGAGCTTTAAGGTCCCTTCCAACCCAAACCATTCTGTGATTCTATGATTCTCTGCCAGCTTGGATCCTGGCTGGGCCCCCAGCATGGGTACAGAGTCACGCCCTGCTCAGGCAGCAAGGCCAGCAGCATGGATGGTGCTGGAGTCACTGCTGAGGAGAGCTGGAGCTTCCCTCTTGCCAGTACCCATTTCTGCTGCTGCCCTCGTCCTGCCCAGCTGCCATGAAGCAGCAGGGATGCTGCCCTTGGCAGGGGTCACAGCAGCTCTGGCTCATCCTGGGGTTCCAGAGGCTGGGGGCCCCCCCGGTGGCCATTCTGTGCCTTGGCAGGGCTGGTGCCAGAGACTGGTGCCTGGGAGCAGCAGCAGCAGGAGATGAGAAGCTGCAGGGAGCGTGGTGCTGAGCTTTACAGGCACCCTGACAGGCTGTCGGGGCCCTGCCAGCCATGCTGACAGCACGGTGCAGAGACACCCCCCCCCGCCGCCACCGCGCTCTGATCACAGCATCACCGTCACTTCAAAGCGCCCGCCGGGCTCAGGTGGGCTCACATTCAGCTCCCGCCCCATGGCTCCATGCCTTCTGACCTCCAGTCCTGCTTCTCCTGCCCCACAGGACCCAGATCCGCTGGTGTCCTCAGGTCCAGGGCAGGGGATACCAATGTACAGCACTTGGGACCAAGGTACATGTGGTCCCGAGCGCTGCTGTCAGAAGTCCATAGCCCCTCAGGCCTAGCACTGTCCTGCCTCGGTGGGGCAGGGCTCCCAGTCCCAAAGACATGTCTGGGGATCCAGGGAGGGGTGCAGTGCCAGGGCACAGGACAGTGGAGATGTGATGGGGTGCAGCATTTCTATGCACAGGTCTCACACAGTGTCCCTAGAACAGGGTATCACCATCCAGACACGAGTGCCCACCATGCTTGGGCACTGGGGGCTGCCAGTTCCCTCTGCCCAGGGTAACACAACACCCCCCACCCCCCTTTCCTGTCCCAGCCCAGCTCAGGGAGGAATTTTCCATTCCCGAATGGAGGTTGGGTGAAGGCGTGTTTGTAGCAGCCCCCTCCTCTCCCCCCCCCCATCGCCCGTCACTGGAGCAGCTCCGGAAGGCGCCTGCCACGTTTGTCTCCAGGTAGGTGCTGAGCAAAAAAGGCTCCCTGGAGGGAGAGCTCCCTGGAAGGACCCTGGGCAGCCTCGGGAGCAGCCTGCACCCCACTTTCCAGAGGAGCTACCCTGCCTGCAGCCATGCCGCTGCCCCTTGCCTGTTGCCAGGACGGGGAAGCCCTGACAGCGGCTCAGGACGGAGGCGTTGCCCAGTTCGCCGTCGGCATCCTGCGAGCCACCAGGATCCCCGGACTGCACTACATGTGCACCCGGCCACAGTCCCGCCTGCGCCGCCTGCTCTGGAGCCTGGCCTTCCTGGCCTCCGCCGGGCTGCTGGCCGCCGGCGCCGTTGACTGCCTGCACCACCTCCTCTCCCGCCCCGTGCACACCCGGACACGCCTCATCCGAGCCCCCCAGCTCCGCTTCCCGGCCGTCACCCTCTGCAACCCCAACCGGGCACGCTTCCTGCACCTCACCAAGCCCGACCTCTACTCCGTGGGGCAGTGGCTGGGGCTGGCCTGGGAGAACCACTCGCTGGTGCCCGAGATGCTGGCTGTGCTGGGGGAGGACCGGCGCGCGTGGCTGACACGTCTTGCCAACTACTCGCGCTTCTTGCCACCCCGCCGCTCCGAGCACACCATGCAGAGTTTCTTCCACCGCCTGGGCCACCAGATCGAGGACATGCTGGTAGACTGCCGCTTTCAGGGAGAGCATTGTGGCCCCCAGCACTTTGTCCCTGTGAGTTCCCACCTGGCAGGGGCAGGACAGCCAGGCTGCCCCACGGGTGCTGGGAGAGATGCTTCACATCCCCCAGCAAGGGCAAAGGGGTGGCAGCATGGGAGGGGGGGGCTTACATGAGCCTGTCCAAACTTCCTTTCTAGCACTGCAAAAGGATTGCAAAGACGTTCCTGAACTCACCTGCTTGCAGAACATCCTGCCTGCTCCCTCACCACCCTCCTTTCTCCATCTCCAGGTCTACACACGGTATGGTAAGTGCTACACGTTCAACGGGGACCGGAGGAACCCAAGGGTGACCCGCCAAGGTGGCATGGGCAACGGGCTGGAGATCATGCTGGACATCCAGCAGGAAGAGTACCTGCCCATCTGGAGAGAGACGAGTGAGTAGGGCAGCGGCATAAGCAGGGCTGGGAGGGAGGGCTGCTGGGCAAGCAGGGCGCCCTGGTGGGGGTAATGGGACGAACAGATACCAGAGGTGTGCTGGGTGAGTGCAGGCATGCAGCCCCTCTGTCCTTCTCCTGCAGATGAAACGTCATTTGAAGCTGGCATCCGGGTCCAGATTCACAGCCAGGATGAGCCACCCTACATCCATCAGCTGGGCTTTGGTGTCTCGCCTGGCTTCCAGACCTTTGTGTCCTGCCAGGAGCAGCGGGTAAGGAAGAATACCCACAGCCCAGGGAAGTGTCTGCAGGCACCCAGCCCAGCGCAGCCCTGCAGCGATGCCCCTCTCACCCTGGCAGCTCACCTACCTGCCGCAGCCATGGGGGAACTGCCGGGCCAGCGTGCAGGGGGAGCAGATGCTGCCCGGCTATGACACATACAGCATTGCTGCCTGCCGCCTGCAGTGTGAGAAGGAGGCCGTGGTGCGAAGCTGCCACTGCCGCATGGTCCACATGCCAGGTGAGGGGTGTGCATGATGGGGGGACACCTGCCCAGGGCTCCCTGGCCTGCTACAGCCCCCACCGAATGATCACCCCTGCCCCATCCCTCTGCACCCAGGCACCACGCCATCCTCTCCACATGCTGGGTCAGCTCCTGTCCTGCCCTCCTTACACCCCAGGTTAGCCTCTTCTCTGTCTGCCTTGCACCCAGGGGCCACCCCTGCCCCAGCCAATCTGCACCCAAGGGCCACCCATCCCATCCTCTCTGCATTCAAGGGCCACCTCTGCCCCACTGCCTTCAGGGGAGTGCATCAAGGATGGGGGGCAGAAGTAGGCTGGACTGCCACCCCCCCAACCAGCTTCTTCTCTGCAGGCAATGAGTCCATCTGCTCCCCCAATGTGTACATCGAATGTGCTGACCACACGCTGGGTAGGTGAGGTGGCAAACGGGTGGCTGGGGGCCAGCTGGGTGCCCCCATGGAAGGGGCTGGGGGCACGCGACCATGCCAATGGGTGCGTGCCCCCAGACGCGGCAGTGGAGGACAGCCAGGAACGCTGCAGCTGCCCCACGCCGTGCAACCTGACCCGCTACGGCAAGGAGATCTCCATGGTGCGCATCCCCAACAAGGGCTCAGCGCGCTACCTCGCCCGCAAGTACAACAAGAATGAGACCTACATCCGGTGAGTTGCTGGTGCTGGGATGTGCTGGGGGGTGGGCAGGGAGCTGGGGACCTGGGGAATCCCCACCCCACTCCTGCCAGCATGCAGGGAGTGGGTCCTGCCACACACGGTTCCCGCAGCATCCTCTGCCCAGGGGTGGCTGTCACTAGAGTATTTCCCTGACACGTCCCTAACCTCCCAGCCCTCCTGGTAGCACCTCCCCACCCCACGGTTCCTCCTGGCCTGGGACATACCCCTTCTATGTCCTCACCACACCATCCTGAATAACTGGAAGCACTTAGGAGCTGGAGGGCTGGGGGACAGGGGAGGTTGAGGGGCAGGTGTGGTGGGACAGTGACCAGCCCTCCTTGCTGACCATTATGTTGTCCCCACAGGGAGAACTTTCTGGTGCTGGACATCTTCTTTGAGGCACTCAACTATGAGGCCATTGAGCAGAAGAAAGCCTACGACCTTGCTGGGCTTCTCGGTGACTCCCCCAACCTACACACGGGACCCTGGGGTGGGAAGCTCTGGGTCCCAACCCCAGAGGAGGTGGGGCTAGTCAGAGAGGGACCACAGAGGGCAGGGGCTGGCTGCAGACTGGCTGCAGGATGGCATGCTGCTGGCTGTCCCCTGTCCTGCATATACCTTGCTCCCTTTGTTCTGCCATCCCTGCCCCTCTGATCACACTGTCTCTCTCCTTCTGGCAGTCCTGGCACTGCCCACAACCCCACTGGCCAGCCCCGGCCTCCCAGTGTGTCTTCGTGACCATCTCCTCCTCCTCCCCAGGGGACATCGGTGGACAGATGGGCCTGTTCATCGGTGCCAGCATCCTCACCATCCTGGAGATCCTGGACTATGTCTATGAGGTGTGCTGAATCTTCTGGGCTATGTCTCAGCAGTGGGAGCTGGTGAGGTACAGCACAAGGGCTGGGCTCCCTGTGGAGGGAGTGCAGTGTATGGGCCACCACAGGGAGCTGTGACAACCCCCATAGTGGGGAATGCCCAGCAGGAGACACTGGGAAATTCTCCAATATCCCTCTGTGAGCTGAGGATGTGGAGAGTGGAGGGCAGAGGTGCCCCAAGTCCCCCGAGCAGGGAGCAGAGTGGGTGACAGTCGGTGCAGGCTGGGGTGCCCACACATGGGGTGCCCCCTGTGTATGTGTCCAGGGCTGACCCTTTTTCTGCATCCAGGTGATCCGAGACAGGGTGAGCCGGGTCCTGCGACGCTCCAAGCCACCCCTGAAGAAGCCTACAGGCAGCATCGCCACACTGGGACTGGAGGAGCTGAAGGACCAGGTAACCCCAGGGGGCTGGGCTGCCCAGGGGGCTGCAAGGACAGGGCCTGGGCAGTGTCTTCCTCAGCCTACCTGGAAGGAATGCTGTCCTAAGAGTGCTGCTTCATGTTTGGTGCCCTCAGGCTGCAGAGCCAGGGCAGCCCCTGGGTGGCAGGGAGCTGGGTGCCCCCCAGGGTCTCTTGGAGGTCTCCTGAGGACAGGCTTTGCTGGGTGTAGGGGTCTGGGGGAGCAGGGTGCATGTGGTCTTTGCACACCCCACTGACTTCCATCCCTGCAGAGCCCCTGCGAGACACTGGGCCGACACGTGGAGGGTGCCTACAACACGGGCATCCTGCCCAACCACCACCACCGCCACCACTACCCTCACCAGGGCGTCTTCGAGGACTTCGCCTGCTAGGCCAGCTCGGGACTGGGGGGCAGACCCCCGCCACCCCCCTCCCCACCGTCTGCATGGAGAGGGACTGCGGCAGTGGGTGCAGCGAGCGCAGGCCCCTGCCTCCCCCCCGACTGCCGGGACTGGCCGTGCTGCTCCCCCCGGCGATGCTGCCAGAGCTGCCGAGGCACTGGCGCTGGAGTGACCCCCCAGCCCTTTTGCCTGTCCCCTCCACTTGCCCCCAGCACACGGGCCCAGTCTCGTCTCAAGCACATGGCATGGAGGGGAATGGGCACAGCGGGACAGACTGGGGGAGCAGTGGGGTGCAGGGCAGAGGCAGTGCAGAGCATTCTGGGGGTAAGCTGTGGTTCCTGCAGGCCCCTCCAAGCCCTTCCCATCTGGCCCTTCCAGGGTGGGAGTCTCTGCCCTGCATGGTCCCCCCAAGGAGAGAGATGTGCCTGGAGCAGCTTTCCCCCTGCCCAGGGACCACCCAATCCCCCCCCCTCTTCCTGCAGCAGGGCAGAGCGGCATTGCAGGACATGTCTCTGAGCAGCACGGTCCCCCCGGCCAGCCCAGGGACACCCCACCTGCAGCCACACCTGCATGGCACCACCACTGTGACACCCTCGAACATCTGCTCGCCCTCCCCAGCCTCCTGCAGCCTGCCACAGCTGCAGCCCCCCATTGCAGTTCCCATCCAGACCCCTGCACTGTGACTGCTCCACCCCCCAGTGTTG